>JAWQRJ010001189.1:0-16691 GCA_033557515.1 Diorygopyx duplodentatus
TGACAGTTCCTATACATGTATATAGACAATCGCTCGACTTTGTATACAAGTGTGTACTAACCCTAACAAGCACACAAACCTTATGTAGCGGAGAAACGAACTGCTACTACATTTCTACTTACTTTGGGGATAACGATGCTTACTGCCGACTTCTCAATGCCTTCCTATTCACCAATTATTGATAAGGCTGTGCCAGTTGCCAGATATCGCAAAGTTATCAAAACTATCTCACTTGGTGTCTTATATGTATCTGTTCTACAGCTGCCAAAATATGATTGAATATTTTGGGAAAAAGCAACGAATTTTCAAGCAGATTTTCGTACATAAAAATTATCGATAAAAAAACTTAAATAAAAAAAACTAAAAAACTAAAAACTTAATAAATTGCCTGGAGAAATCATAGATATGCAAAGCGTTCAGATCTCACTAAAGAAATTGAAGCCCCAGCACTGAAATTGGGGCTGATAATAATAATACCGAATAGTCCGGCCGACTGTTTTGCTGCTATAGTTGAAGCTTGGAAAATCTCCTTGACAAGTTTACTTTTTTACCATACATAATCCACATTGAGATTTTCTCAGGATCACGGTATAAACATACATTCCAGCAAGACATCTTGTATTTTATTTGGTGAGCAAAGCGACAAAGAACTTACTAAAATTAAAATATTTAGTTTCACATAGATGGCTTTATGTTCACAACGTTGTCTCCAGTTTTGTATCATAATTTTCGAAGTGTGTGTTGTGTAAGGTCTGTTCGTAACAATGCCTCCACCTAAATACGAACCTTTTGGCTGCAATTTAACACTTTACTTATTCTTTTTCTTGTAACATTTTTTTTATTACAATATAATAATTATTATTATTATTACTTTTTTGGATCACGCTAGTCTCACAAATTTTGTGTGTCATTTATAGTTATCCCCGAGGTCGTCTTAGGAGAGTCTGATATACGTCTAAATGATGCCAATAAATTATCAAAAAAACACAAGTGTACAATTACTTATTATTATAAATATACGTTGTAAATCCTCGAGTTTCGTTTTTTCGACCACCGCGTCGGGATTAAGTGGGAGTAAGGTAGACGAGGTTTTCGGGCACCGCCTCGGGGACCACCTAAACAAAAACAAGCGTTTTGTGTTCCCTTCCAATTATTTCCAACATGAGGTGTTACCAAAGCCGCGACTCGTATTTCAGCCGGTAATGAGGCAACACTGGTAGCGGCCAACTTGACGTCGATGGATGGCCAGTCCGACGGTCTCTTCTCTTTGGCAGCCCCTCGAAACGCCAAAGACCCTAAATAATCTCCTGGGACGAGAGGCGACCGCACCAGATTGCTGAGAGCGGCGCGACGCGGCTTAATACGTCAACACTTTATTTAGGGTCAATTTGGCTTGATGGGGCAAAAATGCCCCGAAGAGGAAGGGGACTGTCGAAAGAATGCAGATTGGAAAATAGGATGGTCAAAGGAAAAATAAAGCCTGTAGTAGTTTGAATCATGAAAAAGCAGAAGAAATTCAACAGTATGTCTTGATGCGCAAGCAACTGTGTACTTACATATTAACCAATATCTCGTACAGTGCGATCAAGAGACATTTCCGTTCAATTATTCACAAATTATATTTTCACTTTTGAAAAATACATCAACTTTATGCTTTTTCCAGACCTCCATGAGAACGTGTGCTACTAAAATATAAATATGAAAACTAAGTATTGCGTTGAAAAATAGTTATTTTTTGTTCCAGTTTTCTTCCCGTTTCTTCTATGTATTTTGCTCCTCAAGAAAGGGCCTGACATTATCAACCGTTTGTTTTATTTGTAGCTAGTTCATTTAAGAGATCTTTGGCGACATCGCAGATGTAAAACCATCTGATGTCCGCCCCTTCGAACTCAGGTAAACTCGAAGAGTCATTTGCTCGCATTTAGTAATACCCGCCCTCTTTTAAACCGATCCGTGGACACCCCGGTCAGCAACCCATTGTTTTAAGTCCTTTGGGACAGATAGCCATCTCACGGACTGCCTTCGAAGGGCAGGTAAGATATCGCGATTGATACGTCTCCCGTTTCGCTTTTTGTTTGTTGTCTCGCGATGCGTATCTTCGAGGATATTTGGCGCCTACTGCATTTTTCGCCGTTGCCCTGCGCTAATAGTTTGTAAGCTATACAAAACATATACGGGTAGTGTGCGTGTACTGGTGCTTCTTTGTGAAAGCGAACAGTTGCCGAGTCATTCCATTAGACGCCAGCTAACAACTCTTGATCTTGTCTGGGATAGCTGAATACATAATCTCCGCGGTCTAGTGCAGATTAGGCCTCTGCTCGGTAATTTGTTACCCTGTGATGACTTTTGTATGGGCCTCGAGTGGCTATTGATGGTGTAGTAATGGAAATTGAATTACCAATTGGATAGTGGAAGGATCATATATTTTACGCGTTGAGTATTTATTTTGCCTTATTAGTCTGATTGTGACTAGTAATCGCACAGTACCATAATTAGCAGAGCTATCTTCTACAAACGTACTAAGCAATGAAAAATTATGCACTAGTAACATCCAAACGGGTTGCGATTATATGATCTGTACCAAAAAATAGATACCAGATGAACCAGATTCATACCCAATACTTACAGATCTTTATTTCTCATATAAACAGTATATTTTGAGAAATATACTGAACAGTTTCGTTAGCTATACAATTTTATGCACAAATTAACGGTTCATTTCGTTATCTGTCGTAATAACTTGTATGTAGTTGGAAACTTTGTTGTCTGTTCTATAATCGTTCTCTTCTCTTATAATGTTCATAAATCGTTTTCATACTCTATACTCGTGCTTGAAAAGGAGCCAACTTGTTCTCAACCAGGAGTACAGCCTTGAGAACTATATATGAATACCACCCTTAATTGCGTAATTTATCAAGACGATCTGCGGAGGGTTCGATAGCCTATCTCATATTCTATTCTAAATATTTCAATTCCCCGATTCAAGTTATTTTGTTGTAAAATAAAAAGGAACTAGATTATTTGGAAACGGCTTTCGCTACATGAAGGCACAATGTTAGGCAGCAACAACTCTAATTGTAACATCCCGCAAACGTTGCCTTTCTGTAGTTTATTGTACAAACAAACCTTCTGTGGTTTATTCTACGAATTGGCCATAGAAAAAAGATTGAGTACAAGATATAATTATTATATTTGTTTAGAATGGCAATACATTTGCTTTTTATATACCGGATCAACGGCTGATAGATAAAAAAATCGTTAATTAAGAGATGTTCGTTTAAATAATCTGACAGATCATTTTAGATAGATCGACGTTTAGATAGATTAAGAGATGAGTTTTCCAACCCGTATATACAGGTTTAATATAGTAGGAAGATAACTAGAAAATAAAAGTATTTTCAATAAGGTGGTAGCTCCGGTTATACCGGAAGTTGACAACAGCTTTATTCATTTAAACGGAATGCCTCCAATTTTGTTCTTAATTTTTTTTCTTAATTTACATTCAATTTTTAACAACTTTTATAATACGTTTGCCAGGCCTAAACTTAATCGTTTTCGAGGCATTGAACTTTTTCGCAAACTGTTTTACAAAATTTTGAAAAACCGATTGTTCT
This sequence comes from Diorygopyx duplodentatus, assembly GCA_033557515.1. Classification (NCBI taxonomy): domain Eukaryota; kingdom Metazoa; phylum Arthropoda; class Insecta; order Coleoptera; family Scarabaeidae; genus Diorygopyx; species Diorygopyx duplodentatus. Next base: position 3,615 of record JAWQRJ010001189.1, read on the forward strand.
AATTAGACTTATGCGATAAAGTTCATACTTAATTAACTATTAGTTGAGACATCGAACTTTTCAGAAATACACCCGCCGGGATATTCTTACGCATATTCCTTACATAATTGAATTTTGAAATAAGAAAACTTTAAATGACAAAAGTGATTTTTTTAAAATCCACCTTCCAGACATTTTTATCTTATCGAATGGAGAATTAAAATCCTCGTTAGACGATATTGAGTTTCCCTACACCTAAAATGTATCATTTCCCAATTATTTAAGGTTTCGAGCTCTTGCTGCAAAATCCTGTGACAACATATTCATTGAGTTGCCTGCCAATTAGTTATCAATTTTGACGTTTATGTAACTTAGGTAGGATTTCCAAATATCTTGTCCCATTTAAAATATCTTCGTAAATAAAATACCGAAATTGGTTGTTGTACAACAAACAAAATACGTTGAAACTAAATTTAATTTGAAAGTTCCGTCACATGAGGATTTTCAAATGATACATGCATTGATTTTTCACCATAAATATGAAATCAACCCACCTAAGTTACATACACGTTAAAATTGATAAGTAATGGGCAGGCAACACAATTTACAACAAATGAATGTATTGTAATTGGATCGCTTTTGCAGCAAGAACTCGAAAAATCTTAAATAATCGGAAAAGTATACATTTTAGGTATAGGGAAACCTAATATCGTTCAACGAGGATTTTAATTCTACAATCGATATGGAAAAATATATTTAGTAGGTGCCATTCAAATTTTTTTTTGTATTATAAAGTTTTCTTATTTGAAAATTCAGTTTTGTAAAGAATGTAAGTAAGAATGCCCCGCCGGATGAATTTATGAAAAGTTCGATGTCTCAACTAACGGTTAATGAAGTATGAATATTACCGCATAAGTCTAATTACGAAAATTCGATTTTTCAAAATGTTGCTGCGGTTGTATAATTTTTGCCAAAAAAATCAGTACATCGAAAACGATTAAGTTTAGGCCTGGCAAACATAGGCGAAAGTTGTTGAAAATTGTTTGTATAATTTTTTTTTGTATATCTGCTTCATATATTCGCGTTTTCTAGATGTTGCTGCGGTTGTATAATTTTTGCCAAAAAAATCAGTATCTCGAAAACGATTAAGTTTAGGCCTGGCAAACATAGGCGAAAGTTGTTGAAAATTGTTTGTATAATTTTTTTTTGTATATCTGCTTCATATATTTGCGTTTTCTAGATATTTCCCAACAAAGTTCGAATCGTCCATTTCGAGCATTTGATGGCGTAAGAATCAGGCTTCCCAATGCTGCATATATCATGTCAATAAATGCATGAAGAAGTGTAGTTTTAATAAGCAAATTTGTATACATGTGAACTTCCATATAAGAGGACGCAGGAGCTAATTAGCATAATTCAGGTATTCCCTAAACAACTTTTTGGAATTTGGATCGAATATGACAAGCGTTTTCCATCTCCGTACAGATCACGTTGATTAATTGCGCAATTAAGTTCACTACCTTAATTAGCAAGTGAATTTTTAACTATCATTACCACACGTCTATAGAACAAGCAACAACTTTTCCAACTACATATAAGTTATTTCGACAGATCACGAAATAAACATTAATTTATTAAATGAACATTAATGAAAATATCCGGTTGAGAACGCGCCACTATTTAAAGATGTGTACTAAATCAATAAGCGAAAATCGAATCAATTGATTTAGATACAGAAAAGTACGGCCAATCGTGAAAATCTGTTAAAGACTTTACGAGAAATTTTCATTTAAATACAGCTGTTTTTGTGATTTTTTTGTGTATCTTCTTCACATTGTTCGAATCGGCTATTTCCAGTATTAGATAGGGCAACAATCAGGTTTTCCAATACTCTATAGACCATCTTGTTGCATATAAGGGAGGCTGGGAGGCCAATTTCACATTGGTGATTCAGGCCACAAGCTGACTTTTACTGGATACCGCACCATACATTTTTTGAATAAATGTAGGAATGCGGGTTTGCTATGGGAATGAACTCTAACATTAGAATTTTATCCTAACCTAGAATGACCAAATTCCTGAGAGAATGATACCCAGAGAGAATGATACCCTGAGAGAATGATACATTCCTGCAAAGAATTGAAACGCATGTACACGCTTGCGCATCCAAAATTAAGGTTGGGCATCAACAATAAGGCTTTATAGCATCAACTTATTCTGCGAAAGACAATTTGCACAACTTGGCGGAATACGCAGCCACATTTCACACCTACGCTACGGTGTAATGATAATAAAATTAAATCATTATGTGAACGTCGTTTGCTGAGAATCTGTGTTGCACATTTGTATAGTTGCCTTAGGATTAAGGTTGCATTAAATATTTCCAAATGTTGTCGAATAAAAAAAACAATGATTTATATTAAGTTTTATTTAGTTTTTGACGTTTTGTCGGTGAATACCGGCATATATGACATTCCTTCTGAAAATGGGTGCTAGCAATCAGTGTATAAAACATTCTTGGTTCACCATCTCATGCTATATTTAGACTCCTGCCAGCGAAGTTATTATAAAAGTTAGAAAATAACTTTAAACACAATAGTTATAGGGTTTTTCACTTTATTTATAAATGCCAACTGGTTTTTACGAAAAAAAAAAATTTGATTTGAGAAGAGTTTATAGAGCGACATTTTGACGTCCATTATTCTATTTATGAAGATAGTAAGAAAATAAGAACCAGAAGAATTTTTTTATTGATTTTGTAACCCCCTTGGCCAATAATACATTTTTCAAAATTTTATCGGTTTATTTTCTATTAATGCAATTAACAATAAATTCCCGGCTATGCATAACTTTGGGCCGTGGAAGTTTAAAAATGGGTCGCGACTTGCGACCACTTCTGTATATGAAAAGCCGTTGTATTTATAACTAATTTTAATGAAACTAGCTACAGATTATTAAAAACTTTACAACTAGAATAAATCACTTTGAAAATTAAGTGAAAGGTGTACCTGCGTTGCGTTGCTTTGCAACGCCAGTGCGATGATCAGTTGTGAGTTGGAGTAATCCAAACTGGTTCAGAAACTCCTAGTACTTCAACTGAACCATTAATACAACGAACAAAGGTGGGAAATTTTGTTTATAAATATCAGGAAAAATACATAAATTATGGCTTTACGTATATACGAGAAAATGAAAAGGATTTTCCGAAATGCGTTATTTGTAGGAAATGTAAGCAAATATATCATTAAAAACTAATAAGCTCGTAAGACATTTAGAAATAAACCGTCTTGAACATAAAGATAAACCTCCGAAATTTTTCATAGGAATGCTTAAAGTGTTGAATGCGAAGAAATCCAATATGACAACATTTGTTTTGCAACGGATAAGAAATATTTGAAATGTTCTTTTCTGGTAGCATGGCATATTGCTAAATCCAAAAAAGGATGCAATATCGGAGAGATATTAATAAAACCATGTTTTAAAGCAGATATGGAATTACAATTAATTGAAAAATTACAACATTCTCCTTATTATGTGGTGCAATTGGATGAAACCATAGATGTTTCTAGTAATGCTGTATTCATGGTATATGTGAAATGAAAGAAGAATTTTTATGTACATTAACATTACAGACCTTCACAACAAGTCATGAAATTCTTATTCTTATCAAGCATAAATTCTTATTTTGAGTCCAAACACATCCTTTTGAGTAAATGCATAGGTATATGTACTGACGGTGCAGCCGCGACGGTGTGAAAACATCATTAAAACCCACAACACAAAATATCATTAAAACCCATTGCATTCTTCACCGTGAACAGTTGGTAACCAAAAATATAAATCAGGATTTAGATACCGTGATCGACGAATGTGAAAAAATAATTAATCATATTCGTAACAGTGCAGTTCAGGCTCGAATTATTGTGTGAAGAGATGGGCTCTGACCACAAAGCTTTGCTACTTCATTCGCATATACGATTTCGAGAGGAAGAATACTGAAAAGATTTTTCGACCTGCGAATTGAAATAGAGATATTTTTGAATAATCAAAATTCACCACTAGCAGAATATTTCAAAAGCAATAATATGGCTTGCCAAAGTTGCTTATCTTGCTGACATATTTTCATTAGTCAACGAATTAACATTGTCAATGCAAGGGCCAATGGCAAACTTATTTATGTGTCATAGTAAAGTTGAAAGTTTCATGAAAAAAATCGATATCCGGAAAAAACGAGTGAGAAGGGCACAATTTGACATGTTTCAATGTTATCATCAAATGGTTGAAGATAAAATAATAAAAGAGAATAAATTTAAGTAAAAAGGCAATCCTACTACCATTTGCAACATCATACTTAGTAGAAACTGGCTTTTCAACTCTGACAGCAATTAATAATAAATATAGAAATCGACTTCAAAGCATTGATGCAACGTTGAGGATTGCATTAACTAAATCAATTGAAGCAAGAATAGACAATTTGGTGAACGAGAATCAGGAGCAGAAGAGCCATTAGTGGTATAAAATTATTGTATGTTTGTAAAATAGAATTATTGTCCTGCATTTGCATCATTTGCATCGCCTTATAATTGTGTTATTATTTTTGGGTCGATAGACACCAAAGGTTGCGGAACGCTGCGATATAATATATAATATGGTCATTTATTCCAATCCATAAACTATATCTGTTATTAAGAAATATAGTAAGAAGTACAATATTATGTGAGGCGCTCCATCCTGCTGCCAAGCCGACCAGTTGTATTCAATTAATGGAATATCTTCTACAGATTATTCAATCCAGTAACAGTTGCAAATATCTTGATCATGTTAAACTTCCTACAAAAATAATTGGACCAATTACTTTATTTGCCAAAATATTTGAAGAAATTTCTGGTCTGTGGATAATCGTCATAAAATCCACGAAGTAAAAATTCAAGAACGTAGACTTGAAGACCAGAAATGTTTCATTTTTCGATTGAACTTTAACACTTAAAATTAAACTTCATCTACAGATCATGCTACAAAAAGTAAAAAATAAACCCCTTTAAATATATAAAAGGTGGAATAATCATCAATGGGGCACGACATATAAATGTATAATATGCAATAAGTTACTTAATTAAAAATTTAAGGTAAGTATTTAGTATGCTTAAAAATTCAATTTGTATATTATCATTAACTCTCTTTCAGATCCGACATGCAGCTGTTAATAAAGATTAATAATTGAATATTTAAAAAAACAACTTCTTACCCAAGTGGGGTATTTAAATTCTCGAATAAATTATATATAAAATTCGAAAATTCCAAGTTTAATATAAAAATTTCTATTAATCCATCCATCCCAAAAATTCAAAATGCTTATTTACCAAGAGAATAAATGTTTGTATCTTTAAACCAATACGTCAACTTCACCTGCAACTTATACCACCCAAAATTCATTACATTTTAGTAATTTTACTAACAATAGTTGACATTGCAATGTAGGTAAATTGTCCATTTTCAGCACCTGCACTGGACAGACATCTTCAATCTCGCTTATAGCATTAACAACGTTTACAGTTTTACATAAGAGAAACAATATCACCTTTTGTAGACCCTCCACACTTTACAAATTTGTTCAACACCATTTTTCTTATTTGGAAACAACATTTTCCCAGTTAATTCACCTAAGTGTTTCCGCATCCCCTTCAGTAAACGGACATCTCCAGAAGTCTAAATTACATACGCATGTAAATAAACGGCGACTTGATAGTGGTAATGCCAGACAACCGAGACGTGCAGAAGCTACTTATCCCTTGGGACCGTTCGCTCAGGTAATTTACGAACTCACCGCCTGCTTAACTCTAATTAGAATACGGCCTAGTCGAGCTTGAACGTATGACACTTGCGTATACGGCACCGCGTATCTTATATGCAAATTCGCACGGCGACATTTAAGAGTTTAAGCTACCTGTGTTGGAGATAATTTTGTCACCTGATACGGGACCGAACCGGTTCGTGGACGTGTGAAAATAGCCTAAGGACCGCGCTTCTTTTTGTCAGCAGCCGCCCGAGCAAAGTATTAAATAAACGCAGCCGACTACGACATTGCGAGACTTATTAGTATGTAGAATGAGTGTGTACCGGACTTGAGAGATATATTACGCGATGGACAGACAGCGGAATATCAATTAAATTAATGGCCTCGCTTGTCGCCGTGGAACACTATGAAGTGTACGTGTTTTGCTAATTAGATTATTACGGATCTACTACCTAGACTAATAACGTACTACTATGTTGCAATAAGAATAAAAAGATACGCGTGTAACATTAAATACTAATGGGAGACGATATACAATTATTCATTAGAAGCTTTGCAATGCATTAATGCGTTGGGTTATAGGTATACTGTTTAGTCATAAGAGGAAGACTAAAAGGTAGTGCATTAACTTAAATTGCTTCAAAACGGAGAATAGCTCATATTAAAGAACTTGCGCGGCTTGTTAATCTAAAGTCCCAAGAGGGATGGTCGATCCTCAAAAAGTTAAAACTTCCCTTTTAACCAGCTGTCGTGGTTGACGAAAAACTCTTCAATTGGTTTCGTTATATGAAATGTGTGATTATCACCCCAATATTTCAATATTAGAAAGTCAGACAGGCGCCCGCCTGTTCAGATTAAGCCATCAACTTAATCTATTTGCTACTGTAATGGTTGTTTTCTGTTTCATCTCTTACATTTAAGACTTACCTTCAGCTTGACGAATCGAGGCTCCTCCGATGCCAGCTTCACGAGGAGGTGGTAGTCGCCCTTAGCGGCCGTCACGTACCATTCGGCCCTCTTCTTCGGCTCCAACTGAAAACGGCATATATTCTCTATTTTACGACTTGTCCGGCCGACCCCGTTCGATACTGATTGACACTAACCGCTTTTTTGCTCGGGCAATAAAGAGCGATAAAAACGGTCAGCCGGCGTCGGAAAGGCGACACGTCCGGGCGGCGCGTCTTCGGCTCTTTAGGTAAAAAGTTTAGGTGAGGTAGAGGGCGCTTGCACACCGACTCACACGCACGCACGCCAAGCTGACCGAGCGAACATACAATGGGTGGAACATCCCCTTTTATGGACCGGGGTACAAAGACAGAAAGGGAAATTAATTGTAACGAATGAAATGGCCATCGAGGTACGGAGCCGAAGGTAGAAATTTATGGGCAACTTGAAAAGAAGAGAGGGCTGGAAATTAGGTGGATGAAATGTTGAAGATGGCGCCTGCTCTAAACACATATCATACGAGATCTTAAGGTAGAATCCGTTAGTTACAATTTCAATATACCTGAACAGAAGGACCATACAAACATAATTTTTTCACAAAAATTTAAAAAAAAATAACATCGAGATTGCAAACAGATAAAGAACGAAGGGGCATAAACTAATTTAACAAACTTAAAACGAGAACTACTTGGCATAATGTAAACAAGGATTCTCACTACGGATTAAAACATCTAATATTGTTTGAAGACGTTAGTGATGTATATAAATAGTAAGACAATTTTGCAATATTATTTTCGGACACCTCAGGGGGCGAGACAACCTCAATATTTCGCAATTAGGTATTTAATATTTTTCCTTGTATATAACATCCAGAATAAAATTTTCCGTTCTGAACTTCTAGCCATATTCCTGTTATGTACAGTGAGGATACCATTGATGGAATAAAATGATTTTTGGCGATATTTTAGAAAATTGTGGAAAATGCTCGGATCGGTCGATTTTTATTCTCAAATGTACGTATTTTGAATTAAAATTTCAATACACAGAGTGATCCATGTATTAGCAGTAATAGTTAGATCATTTTATTAAATGGAACACGCTGAATATTTTGGTATTTTTGGATTCTACTTGATCATCTGATTTCAACAACCTACAACACTTAGGGTTTAAATGATAAAGGTAATGGTTTCAAAGAGATTTAATGAAAAATAGACAATATTTCACCTCAAGTTTTAGAGAAAGTTGGACACGCATTTTACTACAGACGAGGTTTTTGTCAAGAAGCCAATGAAGAACATTTTGAAAATTTAATACGCTAAAGCAAACGAGTGGCGCTGAAAAAAAAAATGTTTCAAAACTCGATTTTCCCTATACTTTTGTGATTTCATTAAATCTCTCACCTTTATCATTTAAACCCTAAGCGTTGTAGGTTGTTGAAATCAGATGATCAAGTAGAATCCAAAAATATATAGGGTGTTCCAATTTAAAAAAATTACCTAACTATTGCTGCTAATACATGGATCACTTTGTATATTGAAATTTTAATTCAAAAGACGTACATATGAGAATAAAAATCGACCTGTTCGAGCATTTTCCACAATTTTCTAAAATATCGCCAAAAATCATTTTATTCCATAAACGGTATCCTCACTGTAGAATAAGGTTAAAATGTTTTTGGGAGAATCTAGAAAATTAAAATTTGTTAAAATTAAACTACTTTAAAGCATGTAACATTTTAATAGGAAATCCTTAAGGAATGCATTTGATTTGCTTATTATGTCTTTCTTTTTGATAGCAAAATTCACATTATTTAGCATCCAAATAGTCAAATATTCGGTATTCAACTAAATACCTATTCATTGCGTCTACTTCAGATTCTCCCCTTCCCTTTCACATAACCACTTAAACACGTTTGAACCCTATAATGTAAAATAATCCCTAAACTATATCAAAACTTCCACCCCTGAAAATTATTATAAAAATATATGAAAATTATTCAAAGCTTAACAAAAAGAAGATATGTACTTACCTTTCAAATGTATTTTGGCAGTATGAAAAAAAAACTGACTTTGCTGACCATTTTCTAAAAAACTGACAAATTACTACCCATGCAAAAAAAACTGACTTTTACTGACTTTACTGATCATTTTCCACCCTTGCGAAATGGAAAAAAGAGCTGGGACTGCTTTTGAAAACGTGTTACAATTTTTTGGGCAATAATACATCAGAAAAACTACAAAACGATTGTTGAAGAATTGCTTTCCTCATATAAGGCGGTGGGTTGCAAAATGTCGCTAAAAATTAATTTTATACACTCCCATTTGGGTTTTTTCCTTCCAACCTGGGAGCAATATCGGAGGACCACGTGGGAACGCTTCCATCAGGATGTAGCAGGAATGGAGAAAAAGTTGTTGGGCACTGCAGCGGGAGACAGCTCCAGAAGAATATAAAACGAAAAACTGCACACTGACACAGATGTTTATCTTTTGTTTCAAATACAATTAATGATGAATAAACAAATGAACGACAAATAAGTATATTTCACAACAAAAACAAGTAAACATACGATTATCAAATTTTTCTACTTTTTCGTTTTTTTCTATTTCGACTTCATTTTTCTCAAATATTGTGTCTGATAGAATTTTTCGGGCTTCGGACTCAGCACACTTGATAACAGGAATCAGGCAAAATTTCCCAAGGGAGCGAAAAAAGTTTGTTTTTGCAGAACTGTGTAATAAGTAGGGCCCGCATATATATTTATTTAAAAATGGCAAATATTTAAATGTAATATTTAACAAAAAAGGTGGTGTTTAACAAAAAGTAAAACAAAAAGTTAACAAAAAGTATTTAACAAAAAATATTTATTAAAAACGCAATGTGTTAAAGTAAAGTTTTTTAATACACAAAAGGGTTGAAATGATACAATTTACAATTAATTAAGTTTATATTAAAATGATTTGTTTACACTGCATATAAATGTTTTTTTAAATGATCGAAAGTAAAACATCTTCGATTATCTCAAAACAAAGCTTTACCATATTTAAATTTTGAAATGTCTGAGGGGCTCAAAGCGTTTAATACTTCAAAATCTCCATTTTATTCTTCCTTTTCTTCATTATGGATCCCAAGAAGCTTGTTTTTGATACATAGTAATATTTTATAGCCTGAATTTTTGTTTAACACCTCTTCAAAATTTCGGTTCATTTTTTCTCCGAATTTACGATCTGCCAACGAAATAAAGACGTTCTGTCGTTACATAAAACGCTCATTTTATAATGTTTGAAATTATTTTTAAAGGTAATCCTGGAGCAATATTGTAATTAGTCATTTCTTTTAGAGATTTCATCAACAGTGCGGCTTCTATAGTATTTGTGTTCTTTACAATTGCAGGCAGGCAAAAATTTCAATCTAAAAATTTTATTGGGAAATTGTATTTTCATTTACATTCTCGTCTTCTTTGTACATAACTTTTTAAAGAAGATAATTAAAAAATTATTGAATTATATTTAGATTAAATGTGGAAGAATTTGTTTATTTTTCTCAAATAAATATTAATAGGACTAATAAATATTTATTTATCCTCAAAAATCAGAAAAAAATTATTTAAATAAAGATCCGGGCCCTCGTAATAGTACACACTTAAGTTTAGGTATACAGCATATTTTAAAACAACTGATCGATACCACTTTTCTTCATAACCCTTGAGTATCGTTCATACAATTCATCGAATCAAAGAAGTGTACACGTGAAAATAAAACATTACCTACATATTCTGCAGAATGCCTCATAAAAATATTCTGCAACTTGCATTGTACCTTTTATAGTTTCTAAAATAGTAATGGCAGCACCCAATTTTCGTCTTCGCAACATGAAAACTTTCCAAGGCCCAATGTCTTTATATAGGTTAATAGCTCAATAGTCAAAGACCAATGAAGCAATTTAAAGATTCTAGATAAAAAGGGAAACCCCTCCTATTTTATTTTCCTAGAAAAACAATACTACCTACTAGCGGATGTTAATAAAAGAAACACGAAGTTTAAACGCAGAGGGATTTTCCAAAACGTCAACACTCTGTGCTGTCAATAAATCAATAAAGAGATTGGAAACATTCCGTTTTCACGAATTCCAGTTGTGGACGTGAAATAATTCAACTTTCATTATTGCAATAACAGTAGCAGTAGTAATGGGCACGTAATCATGTAGGTTGTTAATAAAAGTTAGAAGTAAAAATAGGCAATTGCTTATGGTAATTTCATTTCATGCCTGGTGGGTAGAAAAAGCAAAATCGCGAAAATAACAAAAATTGAAGAATTTAAATTCTAGTTTTTCTATCTTAAATCCGGTGACCTTGAAAATTTTCTATTTGTGGCCAATCCTACTCCTTCATGAGTAAAACTAATTGTATACCAATATTTGAGCTTTATCTAAAATATTACTTGATACACATATGAACTATAACTTTTTAGGGATCACTACAGTCAATACAGGCCTATGAGAAAGCGTATAGATGTTAGAAATCCCTTAGCTCTAAGTTACTCAGGATGGGATTCAGATAAAAGCAACGTGCTAATCATCCATGGTTTTAATGGAACTGAGTCCAAAACGCCCATGACAATTGTAAGAGATGGTCTGTACCCAAATTACAGTACAAAAGCTTAATTTATAAATAACTTTCTTGCACAGCCTACCTCCACAGAGGTGACTACAACGTGTTTATGGTGGATTGGCAACCATTGGCTAGATTCCCATGTTATGTATCTTCGTTGTCCAACACCAGATTGATCGGGCAGTGTGCTGCCCAATTGTATGCGTACATTATGGATTTAGGGGGCTCTGCCGAAAAAACTATTTGTGTTGGCCATTCTTTAGGTGCTCATATCTGTGGGATGATAAGCAGCCATCTAAGTATCAAACAACATAGGATAGTGGGCCTAGATCCAGCAAGACCCCTTGTAGCGAAGTTTGGATCCAGGGAATTCCGGCTATCCTCCGAAGACGCACATCAAGTGCAAGTCATTCATACCAATGCCGGATTTCTCGGAGACGCCCACAGGATAGGTCACGTTGATTTTTGCGTGAACGGAGGGAGGCAACAGCCAGGATGTAAAGGACACAAATTGAGTGAGTTTTCAATTTTGGGGGTCAATGTTCAACATTTCAAAAATCCTCGCTGCTATTATTTTCAGAAATAGCTCGGTGCAGTCATTTTCAAAGTGCTTGTTACTTCGCTGCAACTGTTAGAGATGGTCGTGCCATGATCGGAAAACCTTGCACCGCAGAATGTCCTAAAATGGGGAATAATTGGGGATGGTTACCTGGAAAATCTGTACCAATGGGGCATGATACGCCTTTCACGTAAGTATGAAAAGCTATTTCTTATAAAAGCTTTTTGGCGATTAATAAGCTCTTCAAAAACAAACACTAAAATATTTAGGAAAATAAATATTTTTCAGGGCTCATGGAACATACTGTGTAAGAAATATTGGAGATGATGACTGCCCATTCAATTAACTTGTATTAATTAAATGGATTAATTTATATTTTGCTGTACTACATTTGGGCAAATGTAGAAGTGTAAAAAATAAAACGATAAATAAATGAATTACCATTTATTTTTTATCAAAAGTACAAAAGTGCTTATTTCCTAGCCTTAAATAATATATAACTCATTTGTTTTATTAATCTACTTTACACATTAACCACAAATGAACACAATAAATATGATAAACAAATAACATAAACGATATAACTTTTCTACATTATAACAGGAACATATTTCAGGGGTTTGGAAGAATAATTTCCTTGAGCATTTCTTTTATTTTCACGAATCTTCTTTTAAACTCTATTCCACACCCTTTACCTAACTGGAAATCTAACAGCAATTTTCCATCCATATTAATGAGATTTCCTTTGAAGACCAATTTTGTTTTCCTATTATCTACAGTCGATATAATTACCTGAAAAATGTATTTCGCAAATTCACTTTTACTATTTGACCAAATATTATTTTTATTTTTAAAAAACCTATCTATCAATCCCAAACTTATCAAATTTTCATGTAGGGGAGAGGGGGGCAGTTTAGAACAGGGCAGTTTTGAATTGTTTGTTTTATGAACGCATTCTTTATCTTTCCTAACCTCCGAAACCATTTTAATACTGGTAACACCGACCTAAACATCTGTCAGTTCCCAACTTACCTCAAATGTCAGTGTTGTTTTGAAAATCATTCGACGGTTTGTTTACAAAGGCAAAAGTAAATAAATATTTTTTTATTTGTAAGCAATTTACTGACAAGGTAAGTATTATTTTCAAGTTATTATTTTATAGCGTTGTATGTATTATATCCCGAGTATTACAAA
>JAWQRJ010001190.1:0-16690 GCA_033557515.1 Diorygopyx duplodentatus
GAGATATAGTGAGCACTTGCAATTCTATCATTTTCTTTTCGTATCACTGACTTAGGCCCAGTTGTATAAAGCATTGTTAACTTCATGTTAAGTTAACAACGTTGTTAAGCAATCTGATTGGACAACTCAAATTTGAAAATTCAAAATTCTCTAACCTGATTGGCTAATCGCATTGTTAACTCCGCCATTTTTGATCATGAACTTAACTATGCTTTATGCAACCGGGCCTTAAGCGTCAGTGATATTCTTAATATGTTTACGTTGATACAAATAATTTTTTGGGTAAAAAAAACCATTCATTTATTTATTTATTACTCGTATTATTGTTAACCACCTGGTATACCGGATCTTCCCCAATGATGTCTATTTAATTTAAAATTATTTACCTATGCAGCCTTTTGTATTACTTATTTAACTTTATTATATTATTATATTATTTTATTATATTAACTCTATATATTACTTATTACTTATTTAACACATTGTTAAGGAAAAGTCATGTCAGCGGTTCGAACGGTTCGAATCCATTGAATACATTCGATGCCCCCAAGTGTGCGGTTACCTTGAGGCTTTCCCGACTGTTTCGATTTTGATCTGTCACATTAAATGTCAGCAATTTTTGCCATTTTTAACGCTCATAAAAAAATAAATCGAATTTAGTGAAAGTAGAGACCTACCTCAATCGATGTGTGGCATTTGAGAAACTGTCTATGAACAAATAAATAAATAAACAAGATTAGCCTGTTTAATATAATAATAGATTTGGGACATTTTAAACCTTATCTATTGATTTATTTACATTTAAGAAGTACTTTTAATTATTAGGGAAGCTATCTATGAGGATAAATAAAACAAATTCCGACTTACAACAGGATATGTTAGGTTTTTCGTCGTCAATAATGATAGATGCAAACAGATTCAAGAAAGTCTATAATATTGCTAACATACAATGAATAGAACAATAATAAAATGACAAATATTCAATACTAATTGACTAATATCTGGAGAAAAAAATCTTTTTATTATTAAAAATAATCAAAGTAAATGAACTTCTAGATGAAAAATTATATAACTGCATAATTTTTTACTAATTTTTAAAACGCACATCTACAAAATGTCGATTGAAAAATACAATACTTTGACTAATGAATATTTATGAAAATTGATACTTTATTTATGGTATTTTCCTTCCACTTTCTTCCTTTTTCTTAAAGCCATACTATAAAGTAAAGCTGTTGCATATAATGTAACCTCTCACATTTGTGTCTTTTTATTTTAAATTTGTGTGATGTATTGAAATTATATTATATTCCTTTTTCACCACCCAGATTTGTTAATTTAATTATTAAATATATTCATCAATTCTTCTAGGCACACTTTCTCGAATGCCATCCCCAACCAGATTATTATGGGGTAAAAACTCTTGAAATTCTTCCAAAGTTTCGTTGACTTAATATTAGATTATATAGCAAATATTAGGTTATATTTTGCACGTGAACGTTGTTCCTGCCCGGAGCATTAATCCATACTTGAGCTTGGTGTATAAAATACGAACAGGTCGTCAGTTTATGTTTGAGCAGGAGTAACGCCTTCAACCATTATTTCTTTAGGTAAAAAAGGGAGGATCTGGTTCAAAAACCTTACCATCCAACAATTCTCCTTCAAGGACCATTGAATCTCCAAATATGGCTAGAAGACTGCCGGCAGACCCGATGGAGGCCATTGGTATCGCTGTCGTAAAGTACAATTATCAAGCGCAACAACCAGACGAACTCTCGTTGGTTAAAGGGTCCAGAATACTTATATTGGAAAAAAGCAACGACGGTAAACATTCGGCATACTTCGTAAAATCCTCAATGTACTCAATAATGTACTTCTTGCGTAGGTTGGTGGCGTGGACAGAGTGGTAACATGGTCGGTTGGTTTCCCTCCAATTATACGCAAGAGGAAGGCGACGCCGACGACACGTTGCACACTTACGCCATGGCCGAGAACGTCCTCGACATAATGGTGGCCCTGTACTCTTTCACTTCCACAAACGACCAAGAGCTGTCGTTCGAGAAAGGCGACCGTTTAGAAATTTTAGATAGACCCGCGTCCGATCCAGAATGGTAAGTGTAACGGCAAACCTACAGCTATAACATCGGGTAATCGCGGTGTGTGTACGCAGGTACAAAGCGAGAAACGCTCAGGGACAAATCGGACTGGTACCTCGAAATTACCTCCAAGAACTGTCGGAGTACCTAACGCAGCCGTACCAGGAGAGGAGAGAGAGAATTGAGACGAACGAGCGGCAACCGGACGGCCTGATAGACCGACCCCATCTTGTCGGCAAACCGTGGTACTACGGGAATATCACCAGGAACCATTGCGACACCTTGTTGAACACCCACGGCCACGACGGAGACTTCTTAATTCGTGACAGCGAAACAAACGTAAGTGAAGTTTAAATTATTTGGAAAATATTACAGCAACAGCAAGTAAAGAGATTTTAAGAACAGAATTAACACGATTAATAATGTTCAGTTTAAAAACTTTATGTTCTCCCGGAGGTTGCGTTTAACCACTGCCCAATCGGACATTATAAAATCGGTCCTTAATCTCCAAAGGTACAGATTAAAAATCGTTTATACTCAACTAAATTCCTGAAATTACACCTTAAACGAATAATAAAATAAATTACGTAATAAAATCGGCAATTATTACTTACCATGCAATTTTTCCAACTCACCAGGTAGTCACGGTCACAGTTAATGTCTAATAAACCCAAACACTATAAAAATCAAAAAAGTATGTAATAAACGAGAAAATGAGCGAACGCCACTGAGAAATCACCAAAAATCAATCCCTATACCTTTTAGGCAACTCAATATACACTTCTGCTTTCAAATCAAATACATTTTACTTAAAATTGTCCAATAGGTTGGTGATTATTCGGTTTCCCTAAAAGCACCGGGACGCAATAAGCACTTTAGGGTGCACGTAGAGGGCGCCCTGTATTGCATTGGCCAGCGGAAGTTCCACACTTTGGACCAGCTGGTAGACCACTACCAAAGGGCCCCGATTTACACTAACAAACAGGGCGAGAAGTTGTACTTAGTGCGGCCCCTTCCCGGCAACGGATAACCACTTTCTCCGAACGGTTACGGCCTGCGCGACGCACTGGGATCTAGTAAAATTGCATTGAAACTTCACCGGTCGGTGCGCGACGTGCGCAGCACCAGTCTGGTCACCGTGTAACTTTCGTTTTATCGTAGCCGACTCTGATATTACCAGCTTTACGTGCAAGTCGGTTTTCGAGATTAGCAGTTGGTAAGGTACGAAGTGGATATATCGTAATCGTAAGAGTAAACACTTAGTATGCAATTTAACGTAAGAGTAATTTATACTACACATATATACTCAAATTTTGTATATCGTCTCATATTTATTTCTTAAGACATAGATATTATTATGTATATAGGAGTGTACGTACGTACAAGAATATAAGCGAATACGTTTTTGTTTTAGAAAACCTTTTGCTCTATATAATTTTGTTTTCGCGACATGATTGTACATAATTAACGTATTTAATGTATTTTATTTTGTACTATTTTAATAAATCAAAAAAAATTATTCTACGTTTATGTTGGTTTTACTTTTTGGTTTTTAACTTTTAGTAGACTTAGAAAATATAGTCTCCATACTTCTAGCAACTATAGGATTAGATATATCCATTTTCTTTTGCTAATTGTCCAAGCTTCTGCCATATATCATTAATAATGTAATGAGTTAAGGATCGACGACGCCAATTCTAGAAAATGAAAATTAGAGAATACTAATACTAGCTACATAAAAAAATGCATAAGGAAAATAAATGATATATATGTGGAATGCTTTTAATATAATACCAAATTATTATAAAAGCTAAAGAAGTTATATAGTTTAATACATCTTTTCGGAACTTGATATTTTTTTAAGCTACGCCATATCAAAATGATGCATTTTATTAATGTTACACTTACACACAGTAGCATTTTAGTGTAGTTAGACATACATTGTGTAACACACTGCATTATAACCAACGAATTACAAAACTTAAGCAAAATTAAAATGTAAAATTATTGTAAATTGCGTAAGTATATGAAAATTTCAAGAAAATGTTATTAAAATGTTTAATTAAAACATTTTAAAATCAAATTATTATTGGCAATTGGTTGAAGTTAGCAATAATAATCCAGCAGGACAAATTTTTTATTTTATGATCAAAATCCTCGCGTCTGTACTTTGTTACATATTTTATCGCTTAATGCTGGTCTAATTACAAAAAAATGCTCTACATTTATGATTTCCGCATTCACCAATAGACAACTTTCCAACGTACAACTGTAAAAAAAAATTATAAGTAACTTAAAGCTGTAAGTTAGGGAATGTTTTTATACTCGTATGTATGTCCTATACATAAGGTCTGTGTGGTTAGTATAGGTTTTATAATGAGATAGACGAGTTACAGGACTGTAATTGTTGATTTTTTCGCGCAATTCTAATCAAGAACTCCTTAAATACGGTAAGATAAGTTAGTATATATTGTAATTTAAAAAAGAATTATTCTAGTCATATCATATAAATTATTGCGTAGAGAAGTAACTGTAGTGAAGGAAATGTTATACAGGTATTATAATTTTGAAGGCTATTTAAAATTGGAGTATCTGTATAAATATTTAGAAATATTTCATTTATTTACATTCTATTTTATTAATTTATCCGTTGATTGTTTCGTTTTGTTTCCACAACGCTCTTTATTAGGATTGCGAAAAAACTCACGATTTCCCAACGTTTGACCATAAAATTTTCATGCGAACATTCTTTTAGGTACCTCCTTATTTCTGTAATTTTTTGTAAGTAGTTTAATTTATTAATTTTAGAATTAGAAAATAAATGTATATATACGACGTTGTGTACTGTATTTCTCACATATTTTAAGTAATTTGCGAAGTAAATCTACGACTGTCCAATATAAATAATAAGCGAGCATATTTTTCTAACGGAAGGTTTTTAAGAATGAACTGCATACGGAAACACTTATTATCTTGATCGTAGTGATTAGTATAGTACACATAATTTTATGCGTACAACATACCTTTGAGGCATTTGCACGTCGTCAACTACAGGTTAAAACCTGCCAAGAGTGGAACTTCACTTTGATAATCTGGCCACACGAGGGACGGTTAGTGAAATGAATGCATATGATCTTTATTTTTTATGCTTTTGATAAGAAGCTCCTGTCCTTTAAATTATATACGACTACAAATCTATACAATACATTTTTTGTGTGAACGCCAACAGAATAATTTCTTAAATATACGTATTAAATATAGTTTACGTTTTTTCTTTATGCGCATCAACTCCCTTTTACTCCAAAGTTTGTAAACACTGTTTAATATTCCCCAATATCCCCCGTTAATTGTTGATGCGAAAATATACACCAGAGGAAACACGAATCAAAATCGTTCAGATAAGTATAATTGTGAAGAGTTAAATATTTCGTCATTCCATAAATCGGGATTATCCAAAACTGATACAAACATTTGTATTAATGTGGACTGGTATTTAAATAAGGACATTATGATTTGATCACCTGATGTCCAAGTCGGAGCGTCTCTTGGGACCAATCTCAATAATTCTGCTTCTAAGTCATTTAAATTCTTTGTAAAAAATGTTCCCATACTAATAATTGCCTTAAAAAACATTTTACATTCTTTGATGTTACACTTTTCTAACGCTTGGGAGAGTAAGGAGTTTAACGTATAAGCAGAGTGGTGAACAAAAAGTGTTTCGGAGTGCTCTTCATTCACTTTTGTGGGTAAGTCTTTTAACTGATTTGACAACGTGACACCTCCATCGTAAAATGTAGCAACGAGTTTACGTGCGCAATTAAACTTTTCTACCAAATCTAGTAGGTTTTTTGCCAGCGCGGAAGGTGTTCTATCTTGAATAGAAATAATCTCTATGAAACATTCATGAACATTACCGTCCATGCAGTACCTTAGAACAGATCCAATGTTCTGATAATCAGGTATTTCAAGTAACAGTGCCGTAACAAACGGCACCTCCTCAATTTCCTTTTTTATAAACTCCCAAATAGTATTTCGCAGAGAAATTTTCAAGTCTTTCTGCATGTGATGCGACAAACCAGAACATTCCGCTGCACTATCCAAGTGATTCGACAATAATTCATCGTATTGACTGACCAGACGTACAGTATCGACGTAAAACTCTTTTTCCAGTGATGTATCGTCATCTTCATGACAACAGAACGGTAATTTGTGTAATCGCTCTATTATTCTACAATTTCTGGTCACCTTGTCATTATGCTGCAAAACATCTAAGGCAATTGGGGTTTTAATTTTGAATTCTGATTTAGGATCAACGGGGGCTCAAGTATTCGTAAGCACAGTCGCCTTTAGATGTGCTACATTTAATTCGTGCTATTTGAAAGTCGTTACAATTTTGTTACGATTTGTCAAGGCCGATAGTGTTCCACACCACCTTTTCTAAAGGGAACATCAAACAGGGACAGCAGAACATCCTGTTTCGTTTTTGGCAACTGGCCAGCCAAGGCAATGTGCTATAAAGCTCGTGCTCGAGATATAGTAATTTCGGAGTTGGCATAAGAACTCGAATGGATTTTCTAATAAAAAGTCGACAGTACAGCAATAATGAATGCAACATCATTCGTACAAAAATAAGCATTCAATAAAATTTGTCAAAAATGTATAAATACTTCAAAAGTTAAGGAAATTGCAACATAGAGTTAAAGGGTTGTCAGTGGCAAGGGTTTTACAGTCCCTTGTATTTTTCTCTTCTACAAGGGTAGGTTGTATAGGCAACCTACCCATAATTTATGTATATTCCACATACAAAAACACTTCTATGTTTTATTCCTTTATTTATATATTAATCTTAACCTATTATTATGTTTGGCCATGTCATTAATTACATCATTTACAAAGATACCCTTTCTATGTTCAACTAAATTTTTAAGTAAATCTTGTTCGATATAGAACAAAGCCATCGTAGAATAATAATCTTCGTGTATTGTATTTATGCAATAACTTTTTATCCTGCTTAATATCGTAAGAAATGGTTGTGACGAATTACTCGTACAAGGAAGGGTGAGAATGAGATTACACAGCAAAGTTGTTTGCGCAAACGTAGAATCGAGTTCTTTTGCAAGAATAAATCCGAATAATTCAGTGACATCTTTATCCCTTGTATCTTCTATGGAGTAAATACCTGTCAGTTCCACTTTGAGCCTGTAAAATTCGAAGAATCTCCCATACGTTTTTATTAATGTTCCCAAATATTTTTCTGGGAATTTTTTCATGTAATTCTCCAAATTTATAGGATAGATCAGTTCGATAAAGTGTAAATTTTGTAAATATTCGCAACGCCCCTTAATTTCACATGTGACATAATCGATGATCTCAAATAATAATCCTTTGTACCAGCTTGTTGTGTCGTCTTCGTTTACGATTTTTAAACGTTTTCTTGTCGGAATAAAGTCCGACATTTCATTAGCTTTTGTCCAATAGTTTTGAAATTCTTCCCTTTTCAAGTTGATGGCATCCAAGACTTTTTCTACTTTCTGCAAGCACTGTTTAATATTCCTCGATTTGTACCGTAGTACGTTACAGAGATGGCTGGTTGATGCGAAGATATCCGAAAATATGCACAAGAGGAAACATGAATCGAAATCGTTAAGGAACGATAAGTATCCTCGTGAAGAGTTAAATATTTCGTTATTCCATAAAGCAGGATTATCCAAAACTGATTCAAACATTTGTATTAATTCGGACTGGTATTTAAATAAGGACATTATGATTTGATCACCTGATGTCCAAGTTAGAGCGTTTCTTGGGACCAATCTCAATAATTCTACTTCTAAGTCATTTAAATTCTGTGTAAAAAATGTTTCCATGCTAATGATTGTCTTGAAAAACATTTTACATTCTTTGATGTTACACTTTTCTAACGCTTGGGAGAGTAAGAAGTTTAACGTATAAGCAGAGTGGTGAACAAAAAGTGTTTCTGAGTGCTCTTCATTCACTTTCGTATGTAAGTCTTTTAACTGATTAATTGACAACGTGACACCTCCATCGTAAAATGTAGCAACGAGTTTACGTGCGCAATTAAACTTTTCTACCAAATCTAGTAGGTATTTTGCCAACGCGGAAGGTGTTGTATCTTGAATAGAAACAATCTCTATGAAACGTTCATAAACATTACCGTTCATGCAGTACCTTAGAACAGATCCAATGTTCTGATAATCGGGCATTTCAAGTAACAGTACCGTAACAAACGGCACCTCCTCAATTTCCTTTTTTATAAAATCCCAAATAGTATTTCGCAGAGAAATTTTCAGGTCTTTCTGCATATGACGTGACAGACCAGAACATTCTGCTGCACTATCCAAGTGATTCGACAATAATTCATCGTATTGACTGACCAGACGTACAGTATCGACGTAAAACTCTTGTTCCAGTGATGTATCGTCATCTTCATGACAACAGAACGGTAATTTGTGGATAACTAAGTAACAGGCGACTACGATTAATCGCTCTATTATTCTACGATTTCTGGTAACCTTGTCATTATGCTGCAAAACATCTAAGGCAATTAGAGTTTTAATTTTGAATTCTGATTTAGGATCAACGGGGGCCCAAGTTTTCATAAGCACCATCGCCTTTAGATGTGCCACAGTTAATTCGTGCCATTTGAAAGTTGTTACAATTTTGTTTCGATTGTCAAGGCCGATAGTGTTCCACACCACCTTTTCTAAAGGGAACATCAAACAGGGAAAGCAGAACAGCCTGTTTCGTTTTTGGCAACCGGCCAGCCAAGGTAATGTGCTATAAAGCTCGTGCTCGAGATATTGTAATTTCGGAGTTGGCATTTCCGATTCAACTATCTTTTTTTGGATAGCAAGGGATAAGAACTCGAATGGATTTTCTAATAAAAAGTCGACAGTACAGCAAGAATGTCTTAACGGATCAGACTCTTCTTCCATATTTTAAAACTATAATATAAAGAAAATTCATTGAAGTTTCTTTAAAAAAAAACTAATTCTACTTACATGTCTGAAAGAATAAAGTATTCTACAGCATTTCCAGTCAAACAAAGTTACAAAAGAAGACAGGCTTGTTGATTCCTACCTAACATGTAACCAAAGAAACAGGTTGTTCAAATTTTATCTTGGAAGAACACGTTCGTATTCCGTATTTGCTTTTCAACGCCATCTACAAGTTGTTTTTGTCTAATTGAAAATACCATTACAAAAAATCTTCGTACAGTAATAATTTTTTTATTAATATTAGATATATGGTAAATTTGATTTTAAATAATATAAAAACCTCAGAATTGGCACAATATCCGAAATTCACTGAACCGTATACTACAAAAACCGCAGAGCGACTTAAGTTTGCATATTGACTAAATTCAAACTGTATAGTTCAGGTGTTGTCCGGTAGATGTCGCCGTGCTTCAACTGGTTTGCGTTCCTGTTAAAACTTTCAGTTTGCGAAATAAAAAGTTGTTACAACGGTGAGTCGGTGAGTTTAGTTTTAAATCAACCCGATGTAGTCCTAGATTCTTATTTTATTATAGTTCACTTTGACTATATTCCTATTTTAGTTCACTTTGACTTACCATTAACCAAGTTGAAGATTGCATTTCGAAACTTGAAAATAACTATTAAATCTGTTGAACTTTACTACAGAGTTAACCATATTCATTACCTACATTTATGGAGTACAACGTTTATCTGTTTTGAAGGTCCCGAAAGAATTCTTGCTACAACCGGCTAGATTCCTTAAATTTCTTGTTTCCGAAGTACCTTACTGCACTACTTGTTTCAACCCCTCGTTTTCACTGAGTTCTGGACTTTATATCTTCTGGGGTATTATTTTCAAGATTAAAAAGTGTGTAGGTAGAAAAAGAGGCAATATATAGTCAATAAGTAGGTTCCAAAAACAATAATTACAAGTGGTATTATTTATGCTAATTGATTTTTACTTACCCGTAACGACTTTCAAATGGCACGAATTAAACGTAGCACATCTAAAGGCGACGGTACTTATGAAAACTTGGGCCCCCGTTGATCCTACATCACAATTCAAAATTAAAACTCCAATTGCCTGAGATGTTTTGCAGCATAATGACAAGGTTACCAGAGATCACAGAACAATAGAGCGATTAATGGTAGTCCCCTGATACTTAGGTAGCCACAAATTACCGTTCTGTTGTTTCGCTTTTGTCATGAAGATGACGATACATCACTTGAAATAGAGTTTTACGTCGATACTGTACGACTGGTCAGTCAATACGATGAATTATTGTGGAATCACTTGGATACTGCAGCGGAATATTCTGGTCTATCGCATCACATGCAGAAGGATCTGAAAATTTTTCTGCGAAATACTATTTGGGAGTTCATAAAAAAGAGAACTGAAGAGGAGCCGTCTGTTACGGTACTGTTACTTGAAATGCCTGACTATCAGAACATTGGATCTGTTTTAAGGTACTGGATGAACGGTAATGTTTATGAACGTTTCATACAGATTGTTTCTATTCAAGATAGAACACCTTCCGCGTTGGCAAAATACCTATTAGATTTGGTAGAAAAGTTTAATTGCGCAGGTAAACTCGTTGCTACATTTTACGATGGAGGTGTCATGTTGTCAAATCAGTTAAAAGACTTACACACGAAAGTGAATGAAGAGCACTCGGAAACACTTTTTGTTCACCACTCTGCTTATACGTTAAACTCCTTACTCTCCCAAGCGCTAGAAAAGTGTAACATCAAAGAGAGTAAAATGTTTTTTAAAACAATTACTAGCATGGAAACATTTTTTACAAAGAATTTAAATGACTTAGAAGCAGAATTATTGAGATTGGTTACAAGAGATTCTCCAACTTGGACATCAGGTGATCACATCATAACGTCCTTATTTAAATACCAGTCCCAATTAATACAAATGTTTGAATCCGTTTTGGATAATCCAGATTTGTGGAATTATGAAATATTTAAGTCTTCACGAGGATACTTATCGTTCCTTAACGATATGGATTCATGTTTCCTCTTGTGTATATTTTCGAACATCTTCGCATCAACCAGCCACCTCCGTAATGTACTACGGTACACATCGAGGAATATTAAACAGTGCTTGCAGAAAGTGGAAAAAGCCTTGGATGCCATCAACTTGAAAAGGGAAGAATTACAAAACTTTTGGACAAAAGCTAACGAAATGTCGGACTTTATTCCGACAAGAAAACATTTAAAAATTGTAAATGTAGACGACACAACAAGCTGGTACAAAGGATTATTATTTGAAATCATCGATTACGTCACATGTGAAATTAAGGGGCGTTGCGAATATTTACAAAATTTACACTTTATCGAACTGATTTATCCTATAAATTTGGGGAATTACTGGACAAAATTCCCAGAAAAATATTTAGGAACATTAATAAAAACGTACGAGAGATTTTTCGAATTTTACAGACTCAAAGTGGTACTAACAGGTATTTACTCCATAGAAGATACAAGGGACAAAGATGTCACCGAATTATTCGAATTTATTCGTACAAAAGAACTCAATTCTACGTTTACACAAACAACTTTGCTGTGTAATCCCATTACAATCCCTTACAATATTAAAGTCATTTCCTCACTCATTGATCATTCCACATCGAATACGATAATTTTTGGTTGTATTTGTTTTGGATCCCTAATACTTAACCCCTCGTTCTGTGTAATTTTCTCTTTATTAAATTTTGTTTTCCCCCTGATAGAATGATTGGTAAATTGTAATAAAAGAACATTAAATTCTATTTTTACATGATTTATTTTTTTTATACATTTACACAGATATTAACAACAAAGGCGGTATACATCTAGCGTACGTACAACTCATAATTTACATGTGAAACAAAAGTATATAAACATAATTACGCAGAGAAAGGGAGGACGAAACGGAAATCTGACAAAAACGGCAATTAATTAATGTGTCAAGTAATTAAAGTACTCATACTGTCATATTATAAAAAATAGTTTTTATGATAAGAAGGGTTCAAGGTCGTTATCGGGATCTACAGCATCGACACCAAACGACTCTACATCGGCCTGACTGTCCGCGTGAATTATCTTCTTGTCGCCTCCAGGCTAAGAACGCAAGTAAAAAAAAAATCGGATGTTTAAATCGTATTTTAAGTTACTTTACCTTTGGATGCATCAATATGAACGGTAATTCAGCGGATAATTCTCCGGTTAGAGCCCCAAGGAATAGTTTTACCTTAATTGAATAGGAGACGATAATTCCAAATGCGTCCCGACTTTCTTTATCGGGATTTTCCAAGCTGCAAGAAAAAGAAAACATTACTTTTGCAAAGGTAACGGTTTGCAAAGGGTGAATAATTGTTCGATGTAGGAGTTTATCATACAGTGTACTAGAAGCCAAATTTGTTTCTTGTTTTTTCAACTGTCCGTCAAGTGCTATCCCACGCCTATCTCTGTTGTTCGTCAGTAACGGTGTTAAGTATATTATCTTCTGGAGACTCGAACCAGGCTGAATTGGACATCCTTCCCTAATATACAAGAAATACAGTTAAATAGTCCTTAAAACCTGGTTTTTGGTAGATAAATGAAAAAAGCTGTCCAGATTTTGATAATTTGAAAATCTTTACGCTTAATACATTTTTTACTTACTGCGTTTCAGTACTTGCGACCGCCGTCCGATACTGGCCATTTTGAAATAGGACAACGTCGACACCTTGCTGAACCATGGCTTTAATTTTCTTCACCACCTTATTACTGTTATTTCGGATGCATATATTCACCCCAATCTTTTCCCCATGATGATATAACTAAAAACGTTTTTTTTTTCCTTTTTGAAAACAATCCTCTTCCCTTCGACCGCTCTCGCTTACCTGTTTGTCAAGCGTAACTTCTAACTCCAACTCTCCAGGACTCAACAAGAAGTCCTTGCGTACGACCGTGCACGGTTGCCGACCCTGCTTCGTCGGGGCGTACTGTATCTTCCTGATCGCCATCGTGATGGTGCTCCGCTTGTGAGGCCTGTCGGACTCGCTCTCGCCGACGAATATTTTAATGTAGTAGTGGACGCCGCAGGGCTGTCCGCCCTCGTCCGGCCCCGTCTGCAGCATCACGGACGCCGGCGAACTGGACGGCAGGATGAAGGTGAAGGGATATGCGTTGCTGCCCAGTTTCTTCAGCAGCTTCTCCTGCAGCTTGGTCGTCGTCGGTTGCTTCTCCGCGGGGGGGTATATCTGTTCGGAGACCAGGTGTAGGTCCTTTTGGAAATTGAGGCCCATAATTTCATCTTCTTCCCTACCGTAGCGGAAACTGCACACCACCTGTCCAAATACTTTCCTGTACTTATAATCTTCATCGATAGCCACTACACCATCTGAAATATACCGGAAATAAACGGGTAAAGTTAAGTTTCAAATTTTAGTATACTTTTAAACTTTTGGTATGTTTACATTTTCCCCAATTAAACCCAGAACTTTGTGGCTTACAATTATAGTACAAGCACAAATCTCGTGCAGCAAATATTTGCAGCAATGCAATTGTTGTTGTGTAATATTCTCTATGCAAATTGAGGTCTGTGGAATACGAAGTGTACTTCTCTTCATTTTAATGGGTTGTTTGTGCATCGAATCCAAACAAATGTCAAACATGTTTTGTCGCAGAATGTTTAATTAAGAACTTGTTTACGTGCTCGAAAATTCAAATGACATTATATTAATTAACGTTGCAGATTAAACGCGTTCTTATAATAATAGGTGATTAATTGATAGCACGTATTATTGACAATTTTAAAAACATCCCTGGCAACAGAAAGAAAATATTAGAAATAGTTTAGTTCACAATTAACTTGTTTATTTTGAGGGTACGTAGGCCAAGTGAAACTGAAAAAAAGTCCGTGATGTACGCAAGTGGTGAAATTTAAAATATTTAGGAACCAGTCTGATGTTTATTTATATTAACTGTAATTCATCAAGTAACAGTTTCCCGAACGTCGCGTCGTTGTAGCTTTTTTTTCTATTTTCAGTTAAAAGCCTGGATTTAATTGATAGTGAATTTGTAAACACATCAACAAATTATAGTCAAATGTTTATGTTGCTAAGTATAGTAGTAGCTAACATTTACTGTGTTTTCTTCATCACGTGGTCAAATAATTAATGAAATTGGTTTTGGAATTCGTATATCATGTTGAATGAGTCCTTTAAAAAAAGTTATTCTTCTCAGAAAATAATATAAGTACATAAATCGTTTTATTGACAAATCGATGAATAATGCAAAAGATTCAACATTTCCGTTGTAAGCTTAGCTGACGTGGATGATGTCATTACCCTTATCTCACTCACAATCGCAAATATAAATAGTATTGGCGGTCTGTGGTACTATCATCACATAAATATAAAATCAATGCCAGTTACTTGCAGTAATAACTTTTCTGGCAGATAAGTTATGCTTCACTTGATATGGCATTGTTTTATCGCACTGTTATATTGCGCGTTATTTAATATTGGCAACAGTGAACACGTTTACAAGCAATTGCCTTGATAAGGACACATTTTATTCTGGCTAAAACATCTTTTATTAAACTAATCTTTAGCAATTCACTGTAAAAATAACCAGTTGAATAAAACGTAGTCGCAATTATTATTAATCATTCGCAATTTTTCGGGTTTTCCGTTGTTAACGAACGTTTTAGTATTATCGCTCCTAGATTAGATATAGGTGAAGCAAGCGGAAACTTAGTTATAGATAGGTGAAGCAAGCGGAAATAGTTGGTATGCACGTTTTTATGTGCTTTCATTTTTACGTTCCAAATGATCTCTCTTCCATTAAGTGCACAGTAATTAACTATACCGTTGGGATTAATTAATTAATGACGCAAATATATTTTTAAATAATGATGCATGCAATTGACTAATTACATAATAAATTAGCTGCTCGTACAGATTATGCAGTATTGCTAATTACCGCCATCTTTACGTTTGTTCGCTTTTGGTCTTTGCAAATTATTATTGTGGTGGACAATATAAAGGTAACTGCTTAGTACCCTTGAGGGGAAACGGATTTGATGAAATTTTGTATCCAAGCAACGAAGGGAAAAACTGTCATCGTTCCTGTTTCCTGATTTTCCAGGATTACTTTGGGCAGGCACAGAACAGCAGGTTCGCAATTAGAACCGAAGAGCGAGGCGGAAAATCGCAGGTCGCAGTGAAGTATTTCTGAATTTTTCAAGCGATTCAAAATCTGCACGCAGAACTAAATTTTATGAAAAATTATTGGCGTAAGGTTTTCAATTGCCTATTGCCAATGAGACATCACAAATATATATCTCGGAAAAGATCGGTGAATTCGATATATCATTAAAACCAGTTTTTGTCTATATACTTCCTCGCTCAAAATTTGATAACCCCTAAATAATTCTGATCGATAACTGAATGATCGATGCAATCGAAAAATCCAGATTACCTTGAATGACAATAAACGACCTTTGCAATAAGATATCGGAAAATTCACCTTCTTCAAATTTTAACAACCATTTGATTCAGTTTTTGGTTTCGTATCTTCATCGGGTATTTTAGTTCAGAATAGGGAACATTTGAGTTCTCCTGTTGCAATAGTAATCCACATGAATAAAATGTTATCAAACTCATTTAATATATTTATTTTATATTAATAAAGATTTAATATAAATATAAAACATTTTTACTTTTAAATTTGTTTTATTAATTTGATGGCATTTAATGCTTCAGTAAGTTTAGACGAAATGTCTAAGTATTTATACAAAAATCCACTTAGCAATATTACGCAACAAATTTCACTGACAAGATGTAAACTGTATTTGAGTGCAGATATAGTAATATCTCATTTTAAAAAAATATATGCATCTCATGTATCTCTTAAGTAGCAACACAATTCCCAAAAAATGTAATTTGAAGAAGCAGATTCTCTGAACGATAATGCATATATCTTCTATTTATTTACTACTATAAAACGTTATAACTTATTAAATTGTTAAATCGTGAAAAATTTTAGTTATAGTAATGCAGTAACATAGTTATAGTAATACAAGTAGGACAAGTATGTAGTAAATAAATATGGATTTTTCCTGTTTTGGAAACATTTAACATACATCCATTACTAAGATTGTGAATTTCAGTAATTTAATAATAGTAATAATTGTTTATTTGCATATTGATTATTTTACAAATTCTTATTTGCCAACTCTTTTTGAGCACACATATATTTTCCTTTTTGCTTTTCCTTTTTGCTGAATTTTTGCTTTTATTTGTGTTGCGACAGACCAATGGCCAAAAATTGTACCATTAGTCTTAGAATGCCACAATTCGTCCAGATATGTCAAAATCTAACCATCGAAATTTTTGACCGAATGCATAACTTTCTCTTTAAGAGAAAAAGTAAAAATAAAGTCAATAACGTCAATAAAAATTGATAATAAAAGAAATTAAACACAAAGTTATCAAAGAACACGATAATAAATTGTCGGATATGTAAATAATTTTAAATTAAATATAACGACATTACTTCCTGGGTATTTACTTTATACTGTAATTATTAACGATATATTTTAGCAACAAAAAACTATTT
>JAWQRJ010001191.1:0-16688 GCA_033557515.1 Diorygopyx duplodentatus
AATTTTTAGTTTTGATAAAGGTTTAGGTGGTAGACCAGGAACAATACCCAAACGGTACTGTTCATGTAAATCCTAACCTTTTGATTTTTGTTTCAATTCGGTGCTTTTTTGTATAAATTGTGTTATTCTCTGGTATGTTTAATATATATGGATGAATTTTGCATAACTTCTTGTATTTTTTTAGCAAATAAATATTTTCAAATATGAAATAAATATGGGGGTTGGGGTTGTTGCTGGTAAACAATAATTGTCAGAAGAAAAATATTGTTGCTATCCTTTAGTACTGCTAAAACAGTTAGATATTTATCCTAATTTTTCTGTCTTACAATGTCTTATAAAATGTCTTACAGTTTTGGAGATATTAAGGAATTAGCGAAGGGTTGTGTTGCCGATAGAGCGCTCCACCCCCCGAAAATGGGCGATTCCGCAGCTAAAAAGGTTACCGTTGTTCTTATACCACATCAGTCTATAAACGCACTAAGTTTAATTTAAATCGGTGAGACACACTTGCCTGTGTTCCCTTATTGGTAAAAAAAATACAATCCGACCGCTTACAGATTCAGTTTTATAAGACTACTGCGTTGAATTCTTCATTTCGAGCTGTTGTAGAAGATCCATTTTGCGCCCGTTTTCAACCTCGAGTACATTAGAAGATAGAAACGCGTGATTTTGGATTTCTTTCGTCTCTATTTTTAGCTAATCCTGGTGGCGGATTAACCATTTTTTTACTTAACTTCAGCACTAATATAAACGAATAATATTTGTAAAAAAATAGTCGATCGAGTTGGAGACGTGTATGACTCTTCACCCCAAAGACTGCATACATTTTCCCTTAAAAATATCAACCTTTACCAGCGAATATGGAAAAATATCGACGCCGCTGCCCTCCACTGCCGTCGACTTTTCGCCGTGAGGTCATTAATCATAATTCACTCGGAGACAAAAAGCACTTTATCAATTTCAATACAACAAAGCCGCGCGCTATTGCCTTCGCTGCGGCGGGGTAACCCCCGAGACCTGCCCCCCCTCGCCGTGCCCCCTCCAATAAAAGCATTAGGTACCGGCGACGCAGATTCGCTGTCAGGCCACCACTAAATTATATTTATTTGCGAGCCGCCGCGCTCTGCAACACGGTTTGAATAAATTATCAGCTCCACGGTCGCGGCGGAGAGCGGCTTGTCGTACAGCAGGTATAGCACGGCGCCGCGCACGCCGGTCGTTTCGCACGTCGCCGTACGTTACGACGTAACACCGGCCGACGCCGGTCGACGCCGGCCAGTGCCCCAGAAAACAGGGCCGCGCCAGTTTCTACACGCTGCCGCTAAATCAATTAATTTTCAGCGGCAGTACGTACAGAGATATCTCGCTGGTAAACAAGACCGGCGAGGTGTGCAGCCAGCCCGTGATTTGATTAAGAGGGGGTATTAGTGTGCGAGAATTCAGGCTGCAGGCTGCAGGCTGGGTCCTGCATGATTTCGTCGAAGATTCGATGAGAGTCAACTTTGAGAGCAGAAACTAATCATGCGATTACATATCGAACATTAGTTTTCAGTCTTACTTAATATTACTTACTGACTGTATATTACTTAATATACAGTCTTATATAAGATTTTTTCGAATGTCTTCACCACTTATTAATCAAATAGCCAAACGCCCATCGGTAAAAACAAACTGGCTGAAATGAGCCCATTCTCATCGACAGTGTTGACAGTTGTAATGTATTGAAGCCAGTTTTGTATCGCTCGAGGGTTAGAAGAGAAAATCAGTTCAGTGAGAGTGAGTCGCATTTTAAGTTTTGTACGTGTAGTACCGAATGTATTATAAATGGAAGAATATATTATTTAAGTTATCTCGACTTTTATTACGAAGTAAAGAGTGTACCAGTGGCGACGAGGATATAAATGGCAGAGAAGAAAGTGGATGAAAATGGAAACCGCATGGCAATCGGCCGGTTAAGTGAATTTCAATGCGGTACGACCGACTGGAAAATATATAAGGCTCATCTAACAAATTATTTCATCGCGAATGAGATCGAGAGCGAAAATAAGCGAAGAGCGATATTGTTAAACGCGCTCAATGAAGAAGCCTATCGACTTGTGCATAATTCGAGTGCACCGCTGGCTCCCGAAGACCGAGAATACGAAGATTTGATTGGCACAATCAACAGATACTTCGCCCCACAAAAATCCGTCTTCGCGGAGCGCATACACTTCTACGAGGCGAAAATGTGAAAATGCTTTCATTAGAATTAAACAGTTATTACTGTCAACAAAGGTTTTGGTTTATTTTAATCCTGACTTAGCAGTCAAATTAACGGTAGACGCATCTTCCTATGGAGTAGGGGCAATTCTTAGTCATGAGTATCCCTCAGGTGTTGAAAAAACTATCGCGTACGCCTCAAGAACTTTATCGGAATGTGAAAAACGTTATAGCCAAATTGAGAAGGAAGGTGTTGCGATTATTTTTAGAGTTTTGAAATGTAATCAATATTTGTTTGGACGTAAATTTAAATTGATAACGGATCACAAACCGTTAATATCAATTTTTGGTGAGAAAAAAGGCATTCCAGAATTTGCAGCAAATAGGTTACGCAGGTGGGTAGTAATACTTTCAAACTATCAATATGAGATTAATTTCGTTAATTCATACGAGAACCTGGCAGATAGTTTATCGCGTTTATGCAGTACGAATGATAACTACTTATTAAGGGAAGATATCGAACTCGATTATTGTTTCTTTTTGCAAAATAGTACAGACTTAAACTTAAATTATGAGGATGTTTACGAAGCAACTAGTAAAGATGTACCTTTAGGCAAGGTTATTGCGTTTGTGAAGAAAAGATGGCCTTCGCATTGCCAAGACGGTGAGGTTAAAGCTTACTGGGCAAACGTTTTGAGTTTTCATTAAGTAAAGGGGTTTTGTTGTGGAATCATCGTGTTGTTTTGCTGTTGAGTATGAGACAAGCAATTTTAAAGGAACTACATTCCACACACATGGGAGTTGTTAAGATGAAAGCTTTGGCTAGATCATATTTTTGGTGGCCCGGTTTAGACCATGAAATTTCTCAGTTAACCCAAGCTTGCGAAGCATGCAGTAGTTTATTTAATGATCCAGGTAAAATTAGGTTACAAGATCCCTGGGAACGGCTACATGTTGATTTTTTGGGACCACTTCAGGGCAAATATTGCCTTATAGTGGTTGATGCGCATTCAAAATGGGTAGAAGTGTGTAAAACATCTAACACATCTTCGGAAGTAGTTATAGCAGCCTTAAGAACAATGTTTGCTAGATTTGGATTACCAAAATATTTAGTTCTGGATATGCCAATAACTTAAGAATTTCTATTTTTTTTAAATAAAAATGGAACCAAACACTTTACATCACAACCATACCATCCCCAGTCAAACGGAGCAGCGGAGAACTCAGTAAAGTTAATAAAAAATTCGCTAAAGAAGGCAATTTACGAGAAGGGTAATTTGGAGTTAAGTATATGCAGATTTTTGTTGGATTACCGAACTACTTCGCACTGCACTACTGGGGTTAGTCTAGCTCAGCTGATGTTTGGACGGAACTTACGAACCGCGTTTAATTTGTTGTTGCCTCCTAGCGAAAATAATAAAAGAAAAATAGTTGAAGATACAATTGTTAATAAACAGAATAAGCAAGAAAAATATTTCAGAGGAACTAGAGTTGTTCAATTTAAAGAGGGAGAGACGGTGTTAGTAAAAGATTATAGAATGTTAAGAAATAGTGTATGGATTAAGGGTAGTGTTAAGAAGAAAATAGGAAATTGTCTTTATCTGGTGGAAGTTGCATCACTTAATTCTGTGGTTAAAAGACATTCAAATCAATTACGTAAAACATTACAACGTCTAGAGATAACTGATGTAATTAAGCCAGTTAATAATAAAGGTAGTCTTGTAAATGGGACAGAGATGAAGGAATCCGAACGTTTAGTGCTTTTAGTACAGTGTTTAGAGCCTTTAGTATAGTGTTATAATAGTTTTGTGTAATATTTAGTTTACTGTTTAATAATGGCATACTGTAATCCATGTCTGTTCATTGAGTAATCATGCTATACATACTGTTGTCTAAATGTAGGTTCAATTAATTCCTGTCAAAGCTTAGTTATTTCTAAAATATTTGATAGTAAGAGTACAATCGTTGTTTCCTTACTGTAACAGTAACAATCGTTGTATTCATACGTGCAATCAGTAGTAATTAGTATCTTTCATGTTGTCAAGGATACAATAATACTGCAAAATTTTTACTTTCTCTCAAGTTTTTCTTTCTCAAAGAGTAACAATAATTACGCTTTGTAAGAAGACACATGTCGTCTTCTTACAAAGCATAACAATAATTACGCTTTGTAAGAAAATACTTGTTTTGCTGAAATAAACTATAAGAGGGCTATACATTACCGATTTCTATGTTAAGCAAATGTCATTCTTTGTAAAAAATGTTCAATACTTCCTAAACGGTGCGACTTTAGCTAAATGTATGGTTAATAAAATTGACCATAAATTCGACAAGGAATTAAAAAGACAAGGTGTAATAAAATACAAACTGAAGTTGCATAGTATCAAGGAGAATATATGAAAGTACTTCTAGAAGAAAATAGAACTGATACAATAAAAACATTATTTGAAACATTTTCTCTAAATGATTAGAAATAGGGGAGTGTTAATGGGGAGATTGGCAGACGAACGAAGGGGCAGACAGAAATATGAATAGATCAACTTCCAAAAAACAGTATCATTACCCTTCGAATAATTTAATTCGCCAAGATATATCAAAATCTCACCATCAAAATGTTGGATACAATGCGTCTAGTAAATCCTTTCATTGTGATAGGTGATTATGTAGGGACCCCAAATTGTATTGAGCTGTTTAGTTGTCGTCGTAGCAGTCACTTTTCTCTCATGAAGATGTAAAGGGAGATTCTAAATCCAGTTGAATCTCCGTAGTGACCAAAATGGTGATTCTAATATATCCATACCTAGAAAAAAAGAAATTCCAAAAATGATAAAAATGGAAACAAAATATCAGTGGGTTTGTAATCCGTAAAAATTATTTAAAGTAATACTATGCAGGATTATTAAAATTCATTCCCTTACTTCTGATATGAAGGAACTGTACAATGTTTACATTTAACAGTTTTATAACCTTATTCACAGTTTGTTGACATACGATTCCATACACCTCCGCTTTATCCTGCAGTAGTCTAAATAGTGGGATGGTATAAGGGTACTTCCAAGTTATTACTTCTGTGTCAAAAGCTCTTCCCCTTGATCTTAGTGCCCATTGATATGCAACCCATACTTCCCCTTCTTTTCCAGTAGTCTAAATCGCGAGATGGTACATAAAAGAACAAATGAAATATTAACTGTAAAATTAATTAGTTGGATTAGAAGTAATTTTTTATGTATTGGTTTCTATAAATTTTTGATTTTTATCAATTACTTTTTAAAACGGAACAAGGTATTTTTGTGTTTGCCAACCAAAATTTTCTTTGTTTTTATTTTTACGTTGTACTTTTGTTGCGCACACTTGAAGTTATTTAAGTTGTGTTCTTCTGCCTAATATTCTATTATTGTTCATCCCTTCTAAATTATTATAGAATCTGCAAATATTAGTTCATTATTATTACAATTCTTTTCAGTTCCTTTATTAAAGACATGAAGGGACTGACATTTCAAACTTTTTGCATTTAGTTTTTTTATTTACTCATTTATAATTAATTTATGACTTTCAACTTGATTCGGTTGGTTTTCCGGAAAACCAAAAAGTTACAGATTCTACCCATAACAACATCATTTTTATAGAGGTGTCCCAAATTCGGTGCTCACCATTGGTATCTTGGAAACGGTAAGAACTACAGACTCGATTAAATGGAACTGTATTAATGATATGCAACAAAGTGTCACTTTTAACTCGATTAGTGTTCGTCAATTAATGAATTGTAGAAAAAGTGTGGAAAAGCGTGTTACCAAATGTTTAGAAGTAAACGGACGCCATATTGAACGTCTTTTCTAGGAAAATTTTGGTTTATTGTTGTCGTGTTTATTTTTACCATGTTTACCATGTCTGTATATCTACTAAAGCACGAAAGATAATAAATTCCAGATATGCAGTCTTTTGTTTTGAAAACAAAACATAGTTCTTAATCTTAACAATGAATATGATTTTCCTTCATATCTCCTAAACTATGAAAGATAAATACCTCGAACCTTTGGAAAGGGAAAAATCAAGTAATTTAATAATGTCAAAATAAGCTGTTTCCATTTAAAAAATACAACTTTGGGTCATATCTCGAAACTGATGCAAACTAAAGAATGTTTTTATTATCTACCCTATAGAATGAAATTTTGATATCTACAACTTTTTCCCACGAATTTTTTTGATACGCTAAATAATATGGAAAATATGCACATTTGAAGAAAATGACGATTTTCAGGTTTTTCAGGATATCTAGCGACGCATTTTTTTTGGGAAAACAAAAGAAGGTCTGAACAGCTTAGATAAACATCTCCATATTGTTCCATTTAACCGAGTTTGTAGCTCTTACCGTTTCCAAGATACCAGTGGTGGGCATCGAATTTGGGACACCAAATTATAGTATAGGTAGTACAGTATAGTATAGTATAGGTATATACAGGTGTCCTATTTCTACATTCCAAGGACAAGAAGACTAGGCTGTCCTTATAATGAATATTTCTAAGTTTCCTATATTCGAAAAAAATTTAATACGCAAAAAATGAACCAAGACTTTTTGTGCACAGTGTATAAGTTAATTTGAGTGAATTAAACATACAGTTTAATTCGTAACTGCATTGTATTTAAATTTACTACTTTCTTTGTTAGTTGACAGTTAAAAAAAGTTAGGTTAGTCTTGTTGACAGCGAGACATCGTTTACACCAATTAATCGGGGGTACGTTAATAAACGTACGGTTAGTGAGTTTGAAAATGCATAATAATTATACACTGCATTCTTTACAACGTGTCGTTTTCGAAACAAAAATAAAATATTAAATAGTGTCTTTCACATTTTTATTCTAGAATTCAAGATATGTCGCTTGTGTAAGTTAGGTTGCCTAAGTTTAGGTTTAGCATAACCGACCGTATAAGTCGTTTATAATCAAATTTCAGTGAATAAATTAATGAATAAAAAAAGGGAATATGAAAATATATTTTTTATTTGAATGTTTTTCTGGTTTGCGAAGAAACTTTTTATCTGCTCTACATCACTATTACAATATACATTTCGAGAAAAAATTATTACTTTTCTGTTAGAATGAAGAGCAGAATGGAATGTGTAGCCATTATAAAATAATCCGCGTTCCTTGTTTCTTTTTCTTTGAATCAGCAACTGACCGTTAGAATTTTATGGCGGAAATAAAACAGGTTCAATGTTTTACCTCTATGCCTTCATGTTATTAACATAATTTAGGATGCTATAACAAAGAGGTCAGTATGCATCGATTTCAAAGTCCCTTTTATGTAAAATTCACATTAAGTTATTGTCTCTCTGGTACTGGTGTACTGGTACTTTACCTGACTTTGTCAGGTAAATTTACTTTGCGCCTATTACATCTTATCCTTCTATAATCTCTTTATGCTCTTGTTCTCCCTGAATCCCATGTTCTTTAAATTTGCTTCATGTTCTTGAAAGTTTTCTGTCTATCTCTCCATTCCTCCGTAGCTAATACATTACGTCCTTCGTCTTTCATGCTTGCCATATTGTGTTCTTATTTTTTTTCTCCGTTTCATAAAATATTTCTTGTTGTTTGTATGTTTTACTTCTTTTATTTATTAATCACAATCTTTTCTTTTATTCACCGTATTCTGACGTCTATCACTCTGTTTTCTTCTTCTTTATTAACATATATGTTCCACAAATCTCTTCTCATTCTCTTTATTTTCTTTGAAAAGCCGTGTTTTATTTTCCCCTCCATAAATTTCTTGCCCAATAACTCTGTTTTTTTTTAATTTGAAAAGGAAAGTGTACTTCTACGTTCTTCTATAACATTGCCACGTTTCCTATGGTTACGTTTACTTATTTCTCCCTGATGATATTATTTGTACATTTTATAGAAAGCATAGAAAAAGTAAAAGTATTTTACATCATTAACAGAAAAATCGATACAATTACATCATCACGCTCCAACAAAAAAAAAACTAATTACCGAACCTGTATACACGCTGCGTGTATGTACATTGTTCTCCCCTCAAATGACCGAAAAACTCGGTTTCAGCCCTACCAGCGTTAAGCCCCCAAGTTAATTTCGACCGGACGGAGGTCCCGTGCATTAACTATTCAAGCAATCTGATAAGACCTGCTTTATATTGACACTACTGAAATGGATTCTTATCCGTACCTTATAACATGGCCCATTTCGATACTATCGCTAGGTGCATGTATTATACATTAAGACGGGACCTGCGGTATGGCGCGCCGGTAATGTTCTATTTAATGTCAAATAGTATTAAAAATGACTTACTAAATAATATATCGGCATGACAGAGCGTTCGTGCCCGATTTGACTTAGATTTCGTTTACCGATAACGGCGCTAATGATTGTCTTACTGTTTGCTTATAGGAGGTGTATTTTAGCCCGTAACGTACCGGTGCATGACAACCGTCTACAAAGTTGGAAGGACAAATGATTGTAGATTAGGATTATTGCCTTGTATCGTAGGTATTATGTGTACTTCGTTTTACTGCAATGGCGACGATTAAAAAGTTATCTTGTTGTTAATATTTTACTTGAGAATAACTGTACTTATTTAATCAATACATTTCTTGATAAATGAAACAATATTCTTTTGCATATAGGCTAGTTATAAGTTAGTATTAAATGTGGATTTTCTCCGATTATATTACCTATTCTAAGGAAATGAGGTAATATTCTTGCTTTTTATTTTTCTTGTTTGTAGCATTTATGGGTCAAATTACGTATTAAGCGGTCCCATCCGTTCTCCCTTTACACAATATTATGTATTTATGCCAAGTGAGTAATTAATGCCGCCTGTATATTACACCCCAGACGTAGACCAACCCGAGGTCGCAAAAGTCACGCGTGTACTCTTCGCGTGTTTTTGTCATCACACCCTTGATAATGCGGCCGCGGTGTCTCTGAAGACCGCGACATAACGCCGCATGGCGACAGAATAAAAGGCGTAGTGGAAGATCCTTAATTTAGCTAATGTACATCGTTCCGCGTTAAATACTTTATAGTGGCTTTCATAAAAGTTTTAATAAAGTTGATACACTAGAGTATATGAAGATGCGATAACCAATTGATAAATGGCGTAAGGAAAAAACTATTCCAGATGCAAACGATCGAATACCTATACAGATCATTCCTTCCTAGATAGATATATCTTTAATGAGGAGACCTGTAGTAATTAAAAGTAATCGCATGGCTAACAGATGACAGGCGAAGGTTTTTTTAGAGCCTAGCAAGTATAAAAAGTATACGAGTAGGTCTGCAATCCTCGTGTTCTTAAATAAAAGGGAAAACTGCTGCGAAAGGAAGTGGAGGGACGTCTTGAGAGGGCAAAAGACACCAGCGGATATTCGAGTCAGTCAATGGAACCACCGCGTGGTGGGCACACGTCTGGTGTCATACTAAGACACAGTGTTGATAGTCACATCTGTCCTTTGGGACATTAAAATTACTAGACATTACAAAAACTGCATCAATTCTTAATACATTTAAATTGAAACGTTAAATGAATAAACAATATCGGCCCGCTGCATGATTTAATATTAAAAATGTATCCTCATTAAAAAATTAACGTGCGCGCGTTTACAAACATCAATTTATGTTCAGTCAATGGAAGCAACGTAAACCAATTTACAATATTTTCTACGAACGGCTCATTGAAATAATTTTGAAAGCCCAGCAATTTAATATGAATTGAAAATCTCCACTATTTATTAAATACACGTAAAACATTAAATCGGCGCATAAATATTACACCAGAAATTAACACAATACAATTCATATTAATAACACTTCAGCCGATGTGACACGAAAAAAGGCGAATAAACCCAATAAATAACACCAATTACGCCAATTATAAACCGCAAATTATCCGTTCGGGATTTTATTAGTAAAAAATACATTATATTAATTCAATTTATTTTATATTACCACTTTATTTCTGTTTCGTTTATTGCCCGTTTTATGGGTACACGTGCGTTTACCGTTTCCTTGTTGCGATGCCCATTAAACGTTGACCGTTGGTAACAAATTCAAAATTTAAACCGGTATGGAACCACCGAACCATAAGGCCTGGCACGAGTCAAAGGGCACTCAAGGATGACATCAACGGTCGCGTGGCAAAGTCCACAGAGCATGGAAGAAGTACACCACCACCCCTATTCGTGCTGAAACAAATGCGTTAAGAAATTCGAACGTATACGTTAAAAACACGGTGGAGGGGGTGATCTAAGATAATTGTCTTGACTGTTTCAAGACGCTCTACCAGTCTAAGTTAAGGCGCAGGCTTTACCAAAACGAAAACTATAATAGTGCAAGGTTAATCTGTGATATATTTCAAGCTCCTTTTTGCAATAATTTGGTGTGATACTGATAAGGTAAGGAATCTTAGCAATAAATTATTGGTGATTAAAACTAATATTGATTTTATAGATTAAAAAATACGTTTATTGCGGTTGAAGTCTTATTAAGATTGAAGCCTATGTTGTAGCCATATTAGGAAATAAGAAGCTAATGTTTTAATTATGCCCAACTAATAATAATTAATTAACTTTGGGTTCTAATGCTGTTGATTTCTCTTCTGATTATGTGCTACA
This sequence comes from Diorygopyx duplodentatus, assembly GCA_033557515.1. Classification (NCBI taxonomy): domain Eukaryota; kingdom Metazoa; phylum Arthropoda; class Insecta; order Coleoptera; family Scarabaeidae; genus Diorygopyx; species Diorygopyx duplodentatus. The sequence goes on from JAWQRJ010001191.1 coordinate 10,827, forward strand.
ACCCTGACGTTTGTCTAAAATGTATTATTTGTCTAAATAATATTTATATTGAAAATTGCATTTCATCGCCTACTCCCTAACTAAAAAGACATTGCCCCAAAATTTAAACCGGCAAACGTAACTACGTTAAATGTACAAAAAAAACTATCATGGGAAGAAAGGAAAACTAACTACATATAATTGAAATAGGAATAAGCAATATTTTAAATATACTCGATAATTTGAAGATACTTAGGGCTTAAAGATAAAATGTCGCAATTATATTTAATCTTTAATTAAGTATTAGGTGCGTTCCACTGATGGCAATCAAGTTTTTAACAAATTAACAGCGTGTTACTTTGATTTTATGTTGAATTTAGTGTAAAAATACATTCTTATAATAAGACTTTAAACGCAGCGCATTTTAAACTTACTTATGTAAAATGCTTGATGGATTTATATTTATTGGTTGGGAATACTGAGAAAACCTTGTGCAGTTTATCTAAATATAAGAGAAAATGTACTCAATGTATAAAAATAAAACTAGCAAAAGCAGCTTCGTGAATTAAATACACCTCTTTAGGTAAATTTAGAATCGGCAGTTAGCAATATTTTATTCATAAAGAAACTGACCGTTATTTTGATGTTCAGGAAGGAATTGATGGAATAATACGATTATCGTTCTTTCTCTGTATATAATGCTGAACTTCTTTTTTCTCTATTTCTTTCAGGATCTTCAACAGCACCTTTATTCTCTCTATCCTTCATTCTCACTCCTCCTGTATGGGAGGAATGGGAATGACAATGATTTTTGATTCTACTGATTCGTTTTTGTACCTAACTGGTTTCTAATAATTTGGTTGTGTGCCAGAAATAAATTATGTTTTTTTTTTCAAAAATCATATATACAATCAATTAATATTCACTTTCGTCTTTATTTTCGTAACTACTATTGGTGATTTTGACTCTATGACAGCGTAACAAATCAGCTCATAGATGGCGTATCATCTCCATTTTAAAATATCCATAAATGCACGAGGATATTATTTATTAATCCATAAAAAATTAATATTGTAAAGGGGAATTATTGATTTCCAGGGATTTTTAATGCCTTTTATTTAAAAATTCATTAATTTAACAATACATGCTGCAGCGTAGCCAGCGAAAATGTTCGCAAATCCGCCTCGTGACGTTTTCTATATGAAATTTCGTACGTGCCGAGCGATACCGCCCACGCGAGAATTATTAAATTCAATCAATTTGTACTTAAATGAACTGTATAAATGACAATAAACGTATAGCCGAATAGCGTAACGTCAGTACGACGATCAATTATCCGATCCCTTGCGACGCAACGAGCCATTAGTGTTTTTTAAATCGCGCGACAACCGACCGCCGCGATGAAAAAGTCGATCTCGTAAAAAATTTATACCCCAAATATATATGTGCATAATTAATAAAAAAAAGCGAACGGAATTTTTTCGCGTGCGAACGCCCAATGAATCGGACTACAAAAAATAACAGTAAACTGTATTAATAGGTGTCACCGGTATTTGAAAAAAAACGTAAAGCTGAACTGATCGAGTTTAAACAATTTGAGAAATGCCATTTAAAAGATTTGGCTACTTATATTTTAACATCAGTTACTATGGTAAAAAAAAAAGAAACTTTCCAGTTTTTTAACACTTTTTCTTCTTCATCGCTCCAGTTTCTTAGTATTTCTTTGTATTTACAGATATTCCGGCTGGTCTTAGTATACAGCAAGATTAGTATTAGCTTCTTTTTGCTTTCGCTTCGCCTTCCAGGGTAATGATTTGATCATAAGAGCTGTGCTCTTCGAGTTAATCTTTATGTCTGACTAGTGTTGGTTTATTCTAAATTTCACTGGCGGTAATGTGGAACCAACATCATCATTTTATCATCATTTTTACATTTACGTTGATGAACGGAATGTTACTAACTTGTATTGTTATGTGTACATACAAAAGTTTTGATTTATTTTCATTTGACATAGCTGTTTTCACTTTCCTGTTTATTTCTTGCTGATTGAACATCTCTCTTTTAAATTAAATTAGATATTGTTTTAATGCTTTGTGATCGATATTATTTAATATATTTTCTTCTATGTTTTTCGGTTGAAAACTTCTCATTCATCTCCAATGAATGGTTTTTCTGGACATCGGTCTTCCAAATATTTAATTCCGTTTTAGTTTTAATTTTATCCAATGATTTATAAGGTTGTAATTATCAGGTTTACAGAAATAGTGGTGTGTAGGGACGTAACGTCGAAAGATAACATTTTATGATGCCTATCTCACCTTTTTGAGGTTGAGAATGTTTTAATACACACTGGATTCAAATGTCTTTTATCTATGATTTTATGATCTGGGTTCTTTCCTTATTTCATCAGTTGCCACATGCAATACAAGAAGTATTAATAGCTTTTACAGCAAGAGACATAGTATTTCTAATGGTATACTATAACAATATCCACAGTCAATGGATAAACAAGAAACATCATTGGAATAGCCCAAATTTTCTGTCATTTCTGTATTCTTTTTCTTTCACTTTTTAAAATGTTTTTAATTTATATGGAAATGATTTCAGTAAATTTTAAAACACACCTTTTAATAGGACAACAATGATACTATGTACTACAGAGTATGCAACTATGTAGTTATTTTAGTAATGTTAAAAACGTAAGTTATTCTAAAAATATTTTGTTGCTTTTTGTTAATGTCAACAAAGTGTGTATTACAATTTTTGATAATATTTCGAAGTAAGCATAAGTAATGAAGAAGTAAGTATATAAATATATAAGTCATGTTTTGACATACATTGCAGCTGTAAAAGTCATAAAATAGTTTCCTTTCTTTGTTGTTAATGTAAACTTAACGACAATTATTATTTTTACATTTTTTGACATTTTAGGAACTCCTTGTTTCTGCAGTCTTTTTCGTATCATATTTATCAGTCTTACAACCACCTTTCAAATTCTCTTAAAAGCAAAAAATTTGTCATTGTTTCGTATTGAACTGTTTAACTGTTATATTATATAACTGTTATATGTTGAACTGTTATATTATTTGATTAACAGGACAATAGTTTGTCTCGTCGGCAGCAGTGATGGGATTGCGTTATGTTATCTGAGTGTATGTCCACTGATATATACAATGCAGTATATTGTGTAGTATATAAATATATTTTTGCAATTGTCACTATGAATTTATGCTCTTTTATCACATTTATTGCGTGCTAGGAGGGTTGGCGTACTCATTTTGAAGTATATAGCTGAGTTAAGTTAATTAATTTCTTTTCTTTGTTTAATTTTGTGTTTAAGCAATTTTTGTTTTTTGTTTTTTCTTTGTTTACATATTAGGAAATTTATATTTATTTATTATTTAGCGGTATCAAGGTTAGATTGAAAATCAGGTGTCTGAACCTCGCCTTGTGATTGTTACTTACATACTTATTTATTTGGTTTACTGAATTATAATTAATTATTGTTATTATTAGTGATATTAGTGATGGTTTGTGATCGAACTAACTATTCTAACAATAAAGGCATTATTATTATTATTAAATCAACCTTGTCAGTGTTCAGGAAACTAATTAAAATGCCAATAACCAATCAAGGATTCCCACTACATTTTATGATTGCGAAAATAAATAGTAACTTATTAAGGGTGTATCAAAAATGATATTAACATATAAAAAATATACCTTCTTGCATAAGCCTACAAAACACCATCGATCCTCGCGATATCCGTTAGGTTTAAATCAGGGTTGAAAACAGTCATGACTTTTATAAAAAAAAGTCGGACTTTCTGAATTAATTGCGACTGTTTACTTTCTCTCATAAAGAGAAAGTAATGCACCCATGAATTTCTAAAGTTGCACCGTTTAGAAGTTATTGGACATTTTTTACAAAAAATTGCATAAGCTTAACATAGCGGTGCGGCAATGCAAATCCTAGCCATCTTAGAGTCTATTTCAGCAAAAAAATATCATAAAAGTTGCAGTACTTAGTCCCCCCCAAAACACAATGTTATTTTCGTATACACCCAGGCTGTTCCATTTCTTCTAGACGCTATGCAACTTACATTTTTGGGCTCCTTATGGAATTTATGGTCAATTTTATTGAACATACATTTGGCCAAAGTCGCAACCTTTAAGAGCTATTGGACATTTAAGGATCAAATATGTGGTCTGAAACACTCACATGACTTTTTCTCACCTAATCCCCCCATTTAGCTAAATGTATGGTTAATAAAATCGACCATAAATTCTACAAGGAATCAAACAAAGTATTCTGTTTATAAAACTGAAGTTGCATACGTCTAGGAGAATGTATGAAAATACTTCTAGAAGAAAATGGAACTGATACAATAAAAATTTAACTCCAATCTTTTTTCCCCTAAAACGATTAGAAATAAGTGTTAATCGCAGATTTGCCAAGATATATCAAAATCCCACCATCAAAATGTTGGACACAATGCGTCTAGTAGATCCTTTCATTGAAATAAGTATAAGATTGGGACCCCAAATCGTATTGAGCTGTTTACTTGTCGTCGTCGTAGTCGCATTTCTCTCGTGAAGATGTGAAGGGAGATTCTAAATCCAGTTGAACCTCCGTAGTAACCAAAGTGGTGATTCTAACACATCCTTACCTATAAAAAGAAAGAAAAAGAAATGCCAAAAAATGGAAAGAAAATATCAGTGGGGTTATAATCGGCAAAAATTATTTTTAAAAAAATACCATATAGGATAGTTCATATTCATTCCCTTACTTCTGATAGTGAGGATAACTGTGCAATGTTTGCATTTAAAAGTTTTATAAACTTATTCACAGTTTGTTGACATACGATTCATACTCCTCCGCTTTATCTCCAGCAGTCTAAATGATGGAATGGTATAAGAGTGGTTCCAAATTATTGCTTTTATGTCAAAAGCTCTTTCCCTTCACCTTATTTTTCGTTGATATGCAATCCATACTGCCCCTTCTTTTCCAGTAGTCTGAATAGCGGGATGGTGATTCCAATTTGCATATGTTACCCTCCTGGGGCAAAGGAGTGTATTCCTTAATTTAGAATTTAAGTGAGTGAATTAATTTAGAATTTTTTACGTATTGGTTTTTATATTTTTTTTATTTTAAAGTACCTATTCAACATTTATTTATTTAAATGATTGTCAACATAAACTGCCGTGGTGTAATTTCTTACCTTATGGATTGGTGGATTGATGGTCTGGGCATAGGTTCACCTACGGGCTGCTCGTCCACGTCCATCTGTTCGAAGAACAGATGGACGTGGAACCTTACTTTCCAACAGAACCTTCCTTCTCACTGCTGGAATCTGGATCTACAAAGTTGGGTTGTGCAGTTCCACCCCTAGCCGCGACCAATTGTATTTAAATTTACTCTTCTTTCTTGACAGCAAAAAAAAACTTAGGTTAGCTTCCTGTCAGGCAAGGTGACAAAGCATCGTTTAGACTGAACGATATTTTACTAATTCCTGTTTACACAAATTAATCAATGGTACGTTCATAAACATACGGTAGGTAATAAATTTTTATTTTTCTAATTTAGATTTCAAGATATACCGTTACCTTTTCATCTCATTTTTACTCTGTATTTTTTTAATCAATACACCATTATGTATAAAGTAATTACAGAGAATTATTTAAGTTAGTTTTTTTTAAATAATATGGTGATAAACGATTTGATTTTTTTTTCATAATCCTTTTTAACAACCGTAGTAGTTTATCACAACCATTTTGTAACAACCAATTACTTATTTATGATTATTTTAATATACAAATCAGAAGTTTTTTAAGGGATATTCTCCATATTCCACCGCTTCCCTGTAACCACAATATTATTAT
>JAWQRJ010001192.1:0-16687 GCA_033557515.1 Diorygopyx duplodentatus
TTTGAATTATGCACCAATCCTCCTCTGACGAATTGGGCATTGTTAACTAACCACCGACACAACAGAAACTTAACTGAGTTTTTTCAAGCCCCTTTTGCCAAACCTAAAGAAGCACCTTTTTCCCGCAGCGAGAAGGAAGAGCTCTTCGAACAGATAGAAGTGGATGAGGGACCCGTGGGTGAACCTATGCCCGGACCATCAATCCATCAATCCATAAGGTGAGAAATTGTGGGTAATTTGGCTCCTAGTCTCTTGAACGTACGCAGAAAGTACAATTCAGCGTAGAATGAAGAAATGACCTCCCTGATATCCTTTGACGAGCACACATCATACATTTTCGAGTAAAGAAGTCGCCTGAGCGGTCCATATAGGTACTTTGGGGTAATTTATAACCAGAGTGGTTAGAGATGAACTTTTAGGAAGAATTAAACTGTTTATAATCCCAGTCCAAGTTGGCGAAACGAAGCTGTCCAGTAAGTTGTAGAGTCGTAATAAAACTTCTCCATCAACGAAAATGATGAGACATGATTTTTCGGTTGTCAAAATGCTTAGTTCTTGACAGAAATATTGTTGTTGAGTACGACGGACCCAAATAAAAGACGACCAAGACGTTGGGAAATCTGCCAACCATTCGGAACCATTTCACCAGAGACGTTCCTCGAACAGCTCTACAATTGTATTTGAAATTAACTCTCCTAGTCATCTTGAAACAAAAATTGTAGGAACGATTTCTATTTTTTTTAAGAAAGTACACCATCGTTCATTGAAGTCCTGATGTAGTTTGTAGTCCCAACTGAGTTGTCGCAGCCATAATTCTTGCATAAACATCTTCGCCACAACAACGATTGGCGATAACCATCCGAGGGGATCAAACATTTCAGCTATTAATTAATTAGTTAATGAATTGAACATGTATGATGTCGAATTATTTGCTCTAGAATTATTGGACCCATTTTTAATGAAAATACCTTCACAGGTGAACGATATTGATGCATCGTTTACCTCACCGTCATATTATGAAGGATGTCTTGGAAGAATTTTAGATAACATCAATTTAAATGATTTATTTTTTTAACAAGACGGCGCACCACCTCATAATTACAACGAAACTCGCGATCTATTGGGCCTATTAGGTGGCCTTGAGTTCTCCGGATCTGTCGTCATTAGATTTTTTCTCTGGGGGTATTTAAAAAATAAAGTGTATAAACAAAAATATCAAACGACTAATACGTTACAAAACAAAATATTGGCAGTAATAACTAGTATTAATGGTGGAATAATTTTAAGTGCCGTTAAAGCTGTTTTGGAAAAATTGCTGAAATGTGTTGAGCAACGAGGAAAGGTTTTACAATAATATCAATTGGTTATTTTCTATTGGTTTATTTATTGTGACCTTATTTTTGTGAAATTAAACATTTGTTAAAAGTCGATTCAGCGACTATTTTTTATTAATAATAATTCAACTATTTTACGTTCCCCTCGATATTTCGGGTAGAGGGGGGGGGGGGGGAATATGATAAGTACATAAAAAATATCAAAACTGTGTTACATGAAAACTGGATTCATTTATTCATGTTCACTAAATCTGCAAAATAAAGTGAAAATGGATGTGGTTTGCTAAAAGTTTGCACAAGTGGCATTTGGTAGAATATGTGCCGAATAAACAATAGAAATAAACGATGTAATTCAAATTTACGTTTAATTTTCTAAGAATTTTCGACATTCGTATCTACGCCGTTACGACGACTTTTTGTCATCTGGCATTGAGAAATTGAGGGAAAACACGGTTGATGTTTAAATATGGAGTTTTAAACGTGAGAAACATCGAAAAAACATGGAAGCTGCGTTAAAGTAGTTTTTCGAGAACAAGTTAGGTGGTTATTAAAAATTAGGGGAGCGAGAGAACAGAAGTGAAAGATGGATGACAGAGGATTGGAGGAGGAGGGGAAAGGAAGAGAGGGTGAGAAGGAAAGAGGAAAGAAGAAGGAGGAGGAGAAGAAGGGAAGTTATGGATAGCATCGTTCCATACGAAATTGTAGAACTTATACAGTGTGGAACAGCCAAATGGAATGAATTCAATATCTTCATATTTTGACACATGTCAAGGAAATACGTCAATTTTAGATTCTGAAATAACATCCTGCAACGTAAAAATTTCATCCTTAAAGTCAGTCCCCATCGGGTTGCAACCCCCAAATTTTTAAATTGAAAGTTGGAGTTTCTGATACCTTATTTGAAAGGTATTTTCATTCTCTGTTCAAAAATTTCATGACTGAAAACTTTATTGCAAAAGTAAAAAAATCATGTGATTGACGAAATTCTCTACAACAAACTAAAAACGTCGTAACTAATCCACTTCGTTCTTGATGATTAACAAAATATAAAATAAATCAATCTCAAAGTGTGAGATTTTGAAAATGCATACCTCGAATGTCTTGGCAACAACCTAATCTTAAATAAAACCGTCTTCTAACGTTAATCAACATCAGAGGCGCGATGGACCTAACCGCAAGCGTTATTCTTCCTCTTCAGTTAGCTAGATCGCGTGATTTTGTTTTGTACTCCATACTCTTCACTTATCCCCACAAGAAGAAATCTAATGGCGTAAGATTGGGTGGTGGGCGTAAGATCAGGTGATCGTGGTGGCCATTCTAGCGATCCTCGCCTCCCTATCCACCGAATTGGAAATGTTAAGTCAAGGTACTACCTTTATTTGGTAATGCGGTGATGCTCCATCCTGCTGGAACCATATCACATTAGCTGGAACTTGTGGATTCGCTTGAACAGGATATAAGTTTGCCAAAGTTGGCACGATGTTATTTTGAAGCAATTATAATTAATTATCTCAATTCAAATTTCCATCAATGAAAAGGGACCAAGTTTGGTATCCAAGTATCCCTGCCCAAGCATTGTAATTCTCTCGTCCAGTCAGGATTCTGTTCAGACCAGTAACGACAGTTTTGACGATTAATAACTTTGGCTTAATAACTAACAGTCGTTTTTAAATTATTCCAAAAAAACTAGGGGTAGTTTACCCCTTTTAACCTGCTAGTATATGTGTGATATATCAAAAGAAAGGTTGTCAGTTTGCATTTACCACATTTCGATAACAGTTTTCGTTTTCAAAATTCAAGGGAATAAAAAAAATTTCCCTCAATTTGCAACCCTTAAAAGCCCCAGGCACGTATAAAAGCATACGTAAACCTTATTTTTATCCATTCTATCGCTGGACCAAATTACATAGAAATCGGTGTGTGACACTTGTGACACTTCCCTTGTAAGTATTCATTAAAGTTTGTCACTTCCACTAAGGCTTAATTGTTCTTGATGGTTACTAATGAGTCAGCGATTTGTACGCCTTGCATTAATTGTATATGTTTTAGGATAAACTGACCTTGATTTCGCTGAACTGGTACTTTGCTTATCTTGTTCTGGTCTTGTTCTCGCTGAGATTTCTATAGCGGAATTGTTCAATTTAAATGCAATGGTTGCATATGGTGCCTCTAGGATTTTATGTTTATAATTTAAATTCGTGTTTAGCATTTCTAAAATGTCGCTACCAATAATTCCATCGTACTTGCCAGAAAAATCTATAATACTAAAAGTATACAGATGGTCTGGGTCATTGAAAATTTGTAAACTTGGGATTTGAATTTTGTAATCGTTTTGCATGACTCCATGCATTGTTTTAATTAAATATGGTTCGTAAAAAACATAATCTTGAAAATAAATTTCTACTATATTTTGCGATAAACTTGAAGCTGATGCACCTGTATCAATTAATATTTTGGCATCGTTTAATTCAGGGATAACTATACAGGGTAGTCTATTTAAATTGTGCATGTTTAATTCTATCGTTTCGATATTGTTTCCGAGGCTATTTCGCAAAAACCCTCATTTGCTATTTCACCTACATTTTCTGCTTCGGAAATGTTATCTTCGATATTTTCTACAATATCGGGTGGAATTTCACAATATTGGTAATATTTACAAGTTTCTTCGTCATAAAACACATTATTATGTTATTATTATTACATCATTATGTTCTAAATCATTCATATCTTGTCTTGGGCGTTTTTGTGGTATTCTTAAATTACTGTTTGTTTTATCTACGTCCATAGGTTGGGAAAATCTGGCATTTGGATTAAAACCAAAGTTTTTGAAAGTGGTATTACCTGTTGGTCTGTAATTTGTATTTCCCATCATCATAGGTCTATTCTGTTGAACATTCGGAATAAACGTGCGATATGGTTAATTAAAATTTCTGCTTGAAAATTAATTAAAATTTTGAGGTTGATTAAATGTATTCCTATTAATTGGATTACTATTTGGAATCGGTAAGTACACTGGTTTGTAAATTACCTTTACATTTTCATTAGATTTAGATGGGTCTAAATTTTTACATGGTGGTATTGGTTTAAATTTCGGAGAGGTATTAACATTTATTTGTGTGGTGTGTTTACACAAATATAGCAAGTTTTGTTTTTCTAAAACAAAAGACATTGCTGTTTCTAGATTTGCCGTATTTTTACTATAAATAAATTCTCCATACTCATAAATCAATAATTCATTAATAATCTCAGATAGGTCTGTAAAGCAGTTTTCTTACAGATTGGTTTTTAATATTCTCTCAGCCTGATCTACAGTTAATTTTACTTTTGTTAATAAAATATTTAAAGAATCCCTAATTCTGTCGCCTAATGAATAACGATTTTCATTATGAAGGCAATCTTCAGATCGTTTATCTGAGTAATTAGGCTCTAGATATGCTTTGATATTATGCCAAGTATTTCACTCTCTAGATCCAATCAAATTTTGCGCTGCCCCAGTAAATTTGCATTTTATAATTTTTATTATAAATGAATTAACTGGGTTATTTAAATTTTGTCCATCAAAATATATTTGAATAAATTCTTCACAAGATTCTATGAAAAGTGGCAATACTACAGTGTTTCCGCTGAAACTAGATATCGCGTTAACTTCAGTTAGAGTGATTGATGCTTGTGTGTGCGGCATTATATTTAAATTTGATGTGAATTTACTAAATCGTCAATTTTGATTGATAAGTATGATTTACACAAAAGAAAAATTGTTTTAACGACTTACAGTAGTAAAAGAATCGTTGTTATCTTCATTGGGTGGTTCTATTGACTAGAAAATCGTTTTTTCTTCCTGCCAGTTATAATTCTCAGGATTGTCTCCTGGAGTTTTCTTTCTTCCTTCTTCACCTTGCCGAATTATTCGAATCCTTGATCCTCGATCCTTGAATCCTCCAAATCCGTGGAATCCAAAACCTACCCTTACTGCGCCAGTTAGGTTTTCCACTTTCGCGTTTACGCTTTTTAAAAAACTAACTTAAAGACGTATTGAAGGAAAATAACCTTATTTCTTTGTTTTGTAGTGGAGTATAACGTTACAGGGCTGCGTACTAATAATAACTGAATTGCGGTTGCACGGAGCAAAGTTCCTTTATACAGTGTCATTATCGTATGCTGACTGGACACTTTTATCTGTCGATTCAGCGATCTCTCGGTACTTTTCCTATTTTCCTAGATGATCAATTTCTATTTAATTATTCTCATCTGAATATTCTTTATTTCTTTCAATATTAAATTTGAAGCTTGACTAACATAAGTATTCATTAAAGTGTGTCACTTCCACTAAGGCTTCATTGTTCTTGATGGTTACTAATGAGTCAGGGATTTGTACGTCTTGCATTAATTGTACATGTTTTAGGATAAACTGACTTTGATTTCGCTGAACTGATACTTTGCTTATCTGTCTTGTTCTCGCTGGGATTTTTATAGCGGAATTGTTCAATTTAAATGCAATGGTTGCGTATGGTGCCTCTAGGATTTTATGTTTATAATTTAAGTTCGTGTTTAGCATTTCTAAAATGTCGCTACCAATAATTCCATCGTATTTGTCAGAAAAATCTATAATACTAAAAGTATACAGATGGTCTGGGTCATTGAAAATTTGTAAACTTGGGATTTGAATTTTATAATCGTTTTGCGTGACTCCATGCATTGTTTTAATTAAATATGGTTCGTAAAAACATAATCTTGAAAATAAATTTCTACTATACTTTGCGATAAACTTGAAGCTGATGCACCTGTATCAATTAATATTTTGGCATTGTTTAATTCAGGGATAACTATACAGGGTAGTCTATTTAAATTTTGCATGTTTAATTCTATCGTTTCGATATTGTTTCCGAGGCTCCTTCGCAAAAACCCTCATTTGCTATTTCACCTACATTTTCTGCTTCGTAAATGTCATCTTTGATATTTTCTACATTATCGGGTGGAATTTCACAATATTGGTAATATTGACAAGTTTCTTCGTCATAAAACACATTATTATGTTATTATTATTACATCATTATGTTCTAAATTATTCATATCCTGTCTTGGGCGTTTTTGTGGTATTCTTAAATTACTGTTTGTTTTATCTACGTCCATAGGTTGGGAAAATCTCACATTGGAATTAAAACCAAAGTTTTTGAAAGTGGTATTACCTGTTAGTCTGTAATTTGTATTTCCCACCATCATAGGTCTATTCTGTTGAACATTCGGAATAAACGTGAGATATGGTTAATTAAAATTTCTGCTTGGAAATTAATTACAATTTTGAGGTTGATGAAATGTATTCCTATTAATTGGATTACTATTTGGAATCGGTAAGTACACTGGTTTGTAAATTACCTTTACATTTTCATTAGATTTAGATGGCTCTAAATTTTTACCTGGTGGTATTGGTTTAAATTTCGGAGAGGTATTAACATTTATTTGTGTGATGTGTTTATACAAATATAGCCAGTTTTGTTTTTCTAAAACAAAAGACATTGCTGTTTCTAGATTTGCCGGATTTTTACTATAAATAAATTCTCCATACTCATAAATCAATAATTCATTAATAATCTCAGATAGGTCTGTAAAGCAGTTTTCTTACAGATTTGTTTTTAATATTCTCTCAGCCTGATCTACAGTTAATTTTACTTTTGTTAATAAAATATTTAAAGAACCCCTAATTCTGTCGCATAATGAATAACGATTTTCATTATGAAGGCAATCTTCAGATCGTTTATCTGAGTAATTAAGCTCTAGATATGCTTTGATATTATGCCAAGTATTTCACTCTCTATATCCAATCAAATTTTGCGCTTCTCCAGTAAATTTGCCTTTTATAATTTTTATTACAAATGAATTAATTGGGTTATTTAAATTTTGTCCATCAAAATATGTTTGAATAAATTCTTCACAAGATTCTATGAAAAGTGGGAATACTACAGTGTTTCCGCTGAAACTAGATATCGCGTTAACTTCAGTTAGAGTGATTGGTGCTCGTGTGTGCGGCATTATATTTAAATTTTGATGTTAATTTACTAAATCGTCAATTTTGATTGATCAGTGTGGTTTACACAAAAGAAAAATTGTTTTAACGACTTACAGTAGTAAAAGAATCGTTGCTATCTTCATTGGGTGATTCTGTTGACTAGAAAATCAGTTTTTCTCCCTGCCAGTTATAATTCTCAGGATTGTCTCCTGGGGTTTTCTTTCTTCCTTCTTCACCTTGCCGAATTATTCGAATCCTTGATCCTCGATCCTTGAATCCTCCAAATCCGTGGAATCCAAAACCTACCCTGACTGCGCCAGTTAGGTTTTTCACTTTCGCGTTTACGTTTTTAAAAAAACTAACTTAAAGACGTATTGAAGGAAAATAAGTTTATTTCTTTGTTTTGTAGTGGAGTACAACGTTACAGGACTGCGTACTAATAATAACTGAATTGCGGTTGCACGGAGCAGAGTTCCTTTATACAGTGTCATTATCGTATGCTGACTGGACACTTTTATCTGTCGATTCAGCAATCTCTCGGTACTTTTCCTATTTTCCTAGATGATCAATTTCTCTTTAATTGTTCTCATCTTATAATATTTTTTATTTCTTTCAATATTAAATTTAAGCTTGACTGAGTATTCAAGACTGAGTATTGTTGTTGACGGTTACTAATGAGTCAGGGATTTCTCAGGGTCAGGACAACGCTTATAAAAGGCTTTATAAGTGCAATCCTGTAACTACAATGATGAACACAAGTCATAAAAGTGGCAGCATATTTTCAGATAGAAGAACATGTTTACTTATTGACTACTTGAAAGCGAACAAACTCTACTCCCATAAAAAAACTCCCTTCGCCGCATGACACAGTCGATAACTCAAGCCAGCAGCCGGGCAGCTCCCGGGCAGATGGAAATGCGGGAAAGCAATATGCTGATAGTGTCGGCGAACCGTCGGCCCAGCAATGATGTTTGTCGTCCGTGTTTGGCCGGCGCAACTTGTTACACAGAAGACTGCTCCTCGTGCATAAAATATGGGTCGCGGATGCATTTTCCTCTGCGGGTCGCTCTTTGGGCAAAAAACAAAACAAAACGGCAGACGTACGGCAGCGCGTCGGGCCCTTGTTTTCCGACGTAAATTATGTATTATTCCTTTTTGCGCCCAGAACAGGCTCTCAGGACATCTCCGCGTCCGCTCATTCACCGACGACGAACGGAAATAAAGGCAAGCCGTAATTTCTGTACGCGCGACTCAAACGGTACAGTGAACTTGTTTAGAGAATATAATTCTCTGGACACAGCTCTTTCTTCTTTGTACCAATTTAAATTCAACAATGTTCCAGAGAAGTCCAAGGTACAAATAATTATAATACCGTAGTCAACTATTTTTCTATCTATTTGTATAAAAGAAAACACTATGCTGATCTTAATATAAAACATATACATAATAAAAATAATAATATAAAGTACATAGATGAGTACTTCAATACTGTGACAATTGTAACAAAAATAACGTGATAATGATTGAGTTAATACTAATAATTGGCGCAGTCAGCAGGATTAACCAGTAGAGCTATAAGTATATTTTATAGGGAACTCTACCCCCGCATTAATTAAAGTCCAAAGCTCCACTTCTTTCAGGCACCCCAGCTTTTCCCGTGATTCCATAAAGAAACCCCAAGCATTCCCCACGGTACTTCCCTGCAACCTGGTATCTCGAATGGCGGAAGAATTAGAGTTAACAGTACCCGCGCGAGCTACAAAGCAGTGTTGCCCTGAACTTAGAAACTGCAATTGTACATTCGCGCTGTGACCCCATAGGGAACTGGGTCCATGCCTAAATCACTGAATAAATGAAACGCGAGTCTGGGTAAGCAGTTTACATGGGCAATGTAAAGGGTTGTTGACCCTTAGACAAATCCCAGCATAGAAGACTTTCCGGATGTGCTTAAATTGAACCTTTTAAAATCTGGTTGAATTACGTTCAAATATTTCTTTGGAACTATCAAGAAAACATAGAAAGAAAGAAATATTATACGATCGTTCTTGGGGGTAGTACATCCTCGATTCCAATATTCCCACTATTTACACCTTCTGTCAAACCGCAAATTGTATATCTATCACACAAAGAGTCGTCGAGAGAAAGCTTATGATACTATAAAAACTGGTTGTCCTATTGGTTCCCCAGACTTTAATTTCAACTTGATTAATATTTTGATCCATATCGAAACAGATTCGACATAACTAAATTAATATAATTCTGGAATAATACTATACTCTTCTGTTTATTAATGTACATATTATCTTATCAACCCTACATGTTTCGGAAAGTTATACTCTCCATATTCAGGGGCATCTACAAATCATTAATTAGAGCTATTAATTGTGAATCAATTCAAAGTGAATCTAATAAAAAAAACTAACGATTACGTTTGAACAAATAATTATTAGTCCGTTACGGCAAATGGAACAGCCCTAATTGCGTTTATCACAACAAACATTAAATTTTAAGTAATGGCTTAATCCGCGTTAGCCTAACGACGTGGTCCGCCCAAATCGATACGCTGCGTCGTAAATTCGTGTGAAATTCAGTGCCATTGACAATTTAATACGACGGCTAAAGCGCCATTAATTACGCTTCGGCTGAAATATTATTGAATAGCGGCTGACGTTGTTTTGATGGATTTTATGCTAACTAAAAACAACCATTCCGCACTAAATCGCCTTTATATGTATATACAGCGCAGAGCTGTTCACATTTATTATCTAAAATAGAACACACAGAAAACATGCTACGTCACGCCCTGTGATGGACTGTTTTTAAAATAAATTAGTGAGATGCGCAACAACATTCTCTTTCGCTTAAAATCAGCACAAAAACGCGTATTTTTTACTTCTGATTACAGTTTTAGAATTATAGAACAGAGAAATTTTGGAATCGGATTGAGAAAGGACAATGAAAATACTAAAATATCTAAATTGTTGATATTTTAAGCGATGTTTGAAGAAATAGACATGAAATATAGAATATAAACTCTAAAGTACTATAAGATAAAAGCAAGGTGCAAATAAGATAAGAACATTAGGATATAAAAATAAATATATTGCAAAGAAAAAGATCAGCAGAGCAGAAAAAATATAAATATATAGAAACAGAAAGTTTAATATATTAATATTTGGTGAATTAATTTCTTAGCGATTGCTTTATGAAACCAAGCAAAAATACTTAAGGCAATAGGACTAAGTTTCGTCACGATCTAAGAATAAATAACGTATTTAAGGCAGTACGATTAGAAAATGATGAAAACTACGAAAGAATTGCTGTACCTACACAATATGTATATACAAACAGAAAGTTTAATATATTAATATTTAGTAAACTGTTTAGATGATTGCTTTATGAAACGAAGAGAAAATACCAGTGCTTAAGACACTACGACTTAAGTTGGTCACGAGCTAAGAATAATTAAGGAGAGTAGTGTTGCCACGGAATGGCTCATCAATTCAGCTGCTAATCGTACGTACGAAAACACTTTTCTGTTACTAATATAATAAAGATAAGTAATAATTTATTCTATTTATGTGTAAGTCTAGAAAGTTTATGGTGTTATTATCGTCTATCTGTGAAGTAAATATTATTTTACTGTTTATCCTGTTAATATTTTGTATGAAGGCATTTAGAGTGTTGGTGTTAGAGTCTTGCCATATGATGAAAATATCATATACATATCTTTTCCAACTCATAAGATTATTTTGATGTCAGACTTTGTCATGTATTATGTTGTTTTCCATATTGTCCAAATATTTTTTTTTATCTCTAGTTGGTTTGATCGGTGGTTTTGGCATAAAATTTGAATACTATAGGTTTGCTAGTTTAACAACTAAGAAGTTATTGAAACGTGGTGATCAGTAGATGAGTGGATGTTGATTTTGTTGGATTTTATATCAGTAGAGCATTATTATTTAAATGATCTGCTTTTAATATTTATACAACTTTTCCGTTACTAATATAATAAAGATAAGTAAGAATTTATTCTATTTATTTGTAAGTATGGAAAGTTTATGGTGTTATTATCTTCCATCTGTGAACTAAATACTATTTTACTGTTTATCCTGTTAATATTTTGTATGAAGGCATTTAGAGTGTTGGTATCTTGCCATATGATGAAAATATCATATACATATCTTTTCCAACTCATAAGATTATTTTGATGTAAGACTTTGTCATGTATTATGTTGTTTTCCATATTGTCCAAATATATATTTTTTTATCTCTAGTTGGTTTGATCGGTGGTTTTGGTATAAAATTTGAATACTATAGGTTTGCTAGTTTAACAACTAAGAAGTCATTGAAAAGTGGTGATCAGTAGATGAGTGGATGTTGATTTGGTTGGATTTTATATCGGTAGAGCATTATTATTTAAATGATCTGGTTTTAATATTTATATCACTTTTCTGTTACTAATGTAATAAAGATAACTAAGAATGTATTCTATTTATTTGTAAGTCTACAAAGTTTATGGTGTTATTATCTTCTATCTGTGAAGTAGATATTATTTTACTGTTTATCCTGTTGATATTTTGTATGAAGGCATTCAGAGTGTTGGTGTTAGTGTCTTGCCATATGATGAAAATATCATCTACATATCTTTTCCAACTTATAAGATTATTTTGATGTAAGATTTTGTCATGTATTATGTTGTTTTCCATATTGTCCAAATATATATATATATATATATATATATATATATATATATATCTCTAGTTCGTTTGATCGGTGGTTTTGGTATAAAATTTGAATACTATAGGTTTGCTAGTTTAACAACTAAGAAGTTATTGAAACGTGGTGACCAGTAGATGAGTGGATGTTGATTTTGTTAGATTTTATATCAGTAGAGCATTATTATTTAAATGATCTGCTTTTAATATTTATATCACTTTTCTGTTACTAATGTAATAAAGTCTTGACAAAAACTGTGTTTAGTTATAAAACCCAAATCAAACTTCTAAGAAATGTATACAACATGAAGTTGCAGCTGAATAGAAATAAGTTCAGATGCACTTTTTATCTTTGCTCAAAATGTATTCCGGTCAATCATTTTTGAGCACACGTATATTGAACACTAAAATACATAAAAGGGGTCCATAAGGGGGATTAAAGGTGAAAAATTATTTGTAACAATGAATTATGGCATAGGACAATTCATCAAAATGTTAAACATCTGGAGTATTCCCCCAAGTAGTTATTTTTAATAAACTCGAATTGCATCATAACTTCGCACAGTACACTTTACTGCGAATGCTTCCTGGCTTTATCCAAGTCTCAGAAGTGTCGTTAAATTGTTATCATGAAGTTTCGCTGGAAGGTGTAATTTACCTAGAGATTAAAACAAAAACTGCAACAATGATCGACCGTATATGCAGCAAAATTTCGAAAGCTAACACGTTAAAATTTACGAGTATCACTTGATTTGCATAGCTACAGTTATTATTATCAATCGACCGTTATTTGTAACGCCAGATTATCCATCGTGAATCCGCAAATAATATCAACATTCATTGCGGAATCGGTTTTCAATTGCAATTGTACGTGGGTATAAATTAATTTTACGTCATCAGTAATTTTGGAATTTAAACATCTACTGTACTTTATCTGGTGAAAAATTGATTAAAAATCGTTGTTGAATTCAGTATAACGAGTAGCAATTATTGTGCCGAAATGTTTTCTCCCGGATTTTGTTTCCAGTTCGCTTTAACTATGCAAACAAATTACAGCGATAATGTTTATTAATAATTAACTTTGTGATATGATATTTCGTCACAGCTGTATTAATTTGAATTTTAAAATCTCCAAAGAAATTTAATTTATGCACATTAATTTTAATTTAATAATTCAAAACGCGTTTGACACAAACCGGTATCTATAATATTATTTGTGCATAAATAAATGTAAAAACGCATTAAATCATGATTTGCATAAAACCGTTGTACGTATGTATGTACAGGTTATTAAATTCGCGTAGATTTATTCAAAACGCATATTTCCATAATTCTGGGATTATGAAATATAACCCCACAATTCGTCATTTTTGAAATAGAATACGGCCAGCCTTATTTCACAGAACGGTAACGGATATTCTGTAGAAGAGGGTGTCTGAAATGCGAAATTTAACCCGAAGCAACAAATTGCCTGAAGAGTAAATAACGGAATAGTAGGCGTTGATTTACAACGTTAATTTATTAAAACGCTTTAATGGTTGACGCCGCGGCCCGGGGCAAAGGCGGCGTGCCTCGACAGAAAACTGACGCCCCAGAATTTAATCAGGCAACACGAAGGGCCAAATAAAAGAAGAATTTAAACTTCTGCAGTGCAGTAAATTTGTTTCCGGTCTGACGTGGAAAAAATATGGTAGTGGAGCGGCGATGTACATAAATCGCGAGCAACAGTTTGGACGGTGACATTCAATTGTAGGGAGTCGGTTGAGGAGCCAACTCGGATACAGATAATTCGTTGCAGACATCTCTTTCGAGCGAATCTAAATAAGTTGCTTATTGGGAGATGAATATTTATAGTTTAGTACACCGATTGTCAACTTGTGGGACGCGAGAACCTTGAAAGGACAAAACGAAATAAAATAAAAATGGCCTTCTTATATCTTCATTAACCACCGATTGGTAGAAATAATGTTATTGAAATAATGTTCTATTAAAAATAATTGTATAATGTTTAATAGATGTTAATTAATTATCTAAGAGTAGTTATCTGTGATTATTCTTTAACAAATCTTTCTATTCCAACTATTTTTCGTTGGTTTGAAAATTAATGCCAATAAATAAGGACGTAAGATAGTTAATTACCAATCTTTAGTTAAAATTCCAAAAGTCAAAATGGCGGATCGAATATGGCGGATTTAAATATTAAAACACAGTCGGAATAATACAAAAATCAGTGCGTTATGGTGCAAAATAACAATAATTATTATTATACTAACGATGAAAAAATTGATATGATGAAAATCTTTATCAGATGCAATGATAAGAACACAGATGCTTCTGTGATGTATCAAAACTTATATCCAGGTAGACGACAGCCACACGCGAGGACTTTTACCAAACTGAAGGCTAATTTACATAAGACGGGTAGTTTTAATTGCCGCTTTCTGGAAAGAAATTTAGGAGATATTCCAGAAAACGATGAAATTCTAATTTTGACTTAGGACATAAAAATGATAAAATATTTAACGTTTTGAAACAACATAAAATGTAACCATCCAAATTAAATTAGTACAGGGTTTAAACGTAGGAGATCATGAAAGGCGACTTACAGTTTGTTATTGGACTGACAAATCAAATTTTACGAATAATGGAAAGTAATTTTTATTTTTGTGTTGTCTGTTATTTTAAGTTGTGTGTTAACTTTGTTCAATACATTTAATATTTGGTCAATATTCAAACGTGTTTATGTGGTAAATACTAGTAGCATCATTTAATGTTTTGACATTTTAACATATTCGGAAAGAGGAGAAAATATCAATTTTGATACAGACATAATTATTTTCAAGGTATTCATTTTTTTCCTCATTCGCATAATAATTATTGTTATTTTATGCTGTTTTCAATGTAGTTAATAAAAAAATACTATCTCTCAAACAAACAAGACCTACTTAGTATTGTTTTAATTAATCCCGTTGAATAAATAAGATTCTTAAAAGTGATATATCTCGCAAATGACATTATTTAATGTTATGATATTTTTAGATATTCGTAAAGACAAAAAAATCCTTAGATACATAAAAAAGATGTACCTACTCCCATTTAAGAAGAAAAAGTTGACTATCGCCCTCTAGCGGGAAATTACAATAAAATATTTTTAAGTTCTCCACCAAATTGCAATTTAAAACAATTCAATTTTTATATAAAGTTTTTTGTTCTATCTTGAATATTAACGGAGATATAAGGTTGGCCCCGAAAATACAAACACACCGTATAATTATGAATCTATAGTTAAAGATTGAGGAAAACCTGTTCTACATAAAAAGTTAAGGGCCAACTAAACGGACGAAAAGGACGAAATAAAAATTAATTAATTTGATTAATTTGAATTTGGGCTTTTTCGAGAAAAAAATTAAAGTGTGTCAATCAGAGGAAATAAGTAATGAAAATAATCCAACTAATCCATGTATTCGTTGTTTTGTGTATGAAAAATCATTTTCTAGTTTGCCTTATTATGTAGTCTTTTTTTTTGAACTTACTTTTACTTACTTATTTGCTTTCATTCAGAGAAATTATAAGAAAAATTTAAGACCGACAAGAAAATAAAATTTGGATGAATAGTAGTCGGTTTACCTAAAATTTATCTTTGGATCGTATTGTATGATATTATTTTTGAATTCATGATAGGAATGTATTTTAATAACAATCATAAAAATACAGGTCCGTATTTAAAAAAGTTGATGGTCCAGCGTATACGAAACTTTCGATTCAAAATCTAAAGTAATTTGATATTTTAAGAAGTATCAAATTTATGATATTTCTTAAATTTGATAAATAATTGAAATAAAATGTAATTTTTTGTAAAAAATGTCAAATAACTTCTAAACAGTGCGACTTTAGCCAAATGTATGTTTAATAAAATAGACCATAAATTCTATAAGGATTGCAAAAATGTAATAATATACAGGTGCTCCATTTAAAAATCTGAAGTTGCATAGCGCCTACAAGAAATGGAGCATTCTGTATATATGAAAATACTTCTAGAGATGAGAGAGACTGAAACCTTGCATCTTTTATTTGAAACTTTTTTACGTAACATGATTAGAAATGGTAGATGTGTGGATCATAGGCTCACTGACAGACGGACACCGGACAGACGGACAGACCAATGGCCAAAATTCTACCATTAGTCTTAGAATATCGTAATCGTCAAGATATATCAAAATCTCACCAACGAAATTTTGGACCGAATACATTACTGTCTCTTTATGAGAGAAAGTAATAATTAGAGTCCGGATTTCTAACCATTAAACTTATTATAAATATTGTAAGCAGATATATTTTACATTAAAATGTAAAATATATTTACACTAATGTTTATGTGCTTTTTTTTTGCCTTTTTGTAATTTTTGTCTAGACTTAATATTTTGTGCTTATTTGCATCTTTTTTTATTTTTTTTAGAAAAAGATGTTTTGAAAAAAATAATGCCAAAGCAGAGAATAAAATGACAGATTATTTTTCCGTGCCTGTATAAAGACGCCACGTTGTAAATTATTTAATGATTGGACCCTTGCTACGTTATTGTTGTTCCTAATTTTAGATTGAATGCGAAAAAAAATACAATATTAAGCAACAT
>JAWQRJ010001193.1:0-16685 GCA_033557515.1 Diorygopyx duplodentatus
CATATATCTATGGTATACATAGATATGACCTGACGTCCATTTAAAAACTTCGTTATTTGTGAAATAGCGAATATATCTAGATATTATACTGCAAAGTTTGTTTTTCTATTGAACCTCAAAGAAACAATAACCATAAGTCTTACGGTGCATGAATTCTTATCTACAGAATTAGTTTGGTACTGCACATAAATTTTGCAATATTGCTTATGGAAGCTGCCAAAGTTCACATTTATGGCAATAAGAATTATTAAGTGCCACTTCCGCTGTTACCGGAAGTGATGTCAATTTCCCACTATAACGTTAGATAACAAGTAGATATTTATGGTAAGGAGACCTCTCAGAGCATCCTTTCAAAAACTTGGCTAATCTGTAACATTAAAAATTAAAGAATTTGCCAATTCAATACCGTTTTACATTTTCGTCATAAAATACTGATGTAATTAAGGTGATAAACGCTTTATATTACTTAATATTATTTTGTGTTCCTGTAATTAGCAGCATGTTTTGTGAAGCCTTTAGTGTATCTTGGGCCAGTGTTCTGTTTAGGTAACATTGTTGTGAATTTCAAATGTTCAAACAAATCTATTCTGTAAAGAATATTCATGCAATCTAAAGATAAACCTAAATAGAAGAAAATCCTAGACTATATTATGGAATCTTCCATCCAAATAGCATTCAAATTGTGTATCCAAACCACCCTTCCTAATTAATTAATAAGCGTGTATTACATGAGGTAATCCATTGTTTTTTGTAAATTTTAGTCATTCCTTTGCTGTTCGTTTTGGTTGTCTTTGTGACTTATCAGCCAATGTATTTTGAAGAAAAATCTGAATTCTGAACGCTGTGATCCTAATTTTCCATGATTAAATCGCTTCACATTTACACCAATTGACACATACTTTCCAAAACAATCATTCATCAAATACATAGGATATATGCCACACCATACATCCTGAAAATGCTGCAAAAGGAGCAAGTGTCATTATAATAAAACATAATATTCACCACGAAGAAGCAGAATATACAACTGACTATATGCAAGCAACCACAGTATGTGACAAGACTAACAGCTGTGAGGCAATCATAAGTACAATTTGCTGTTCAGCAAAAGATATAATTAAGCAAAAGCAGTTTCTTGATTTCCTAAACAGTTTGGGATACAAATTCAATATAGGGGGAGACCACAATGTGAAGAATGTTCAATTTGGTTCATTGGGGTTGAAGATTAACTAATGCGAAAGGGAGAGAACTCTATCAAAGAAATGGGATGTGAATCAATATCCACAGGAAAGACCTACATATGTAAATAATCTCTCAGATCTTATACACTTCTTTATTACGAGAAGCATATCAATAAACTTTCTCCATGTGGAAGAAGGATGGGATATGAGCTCAGACCACTATCCCATACCACTAACGTTAATTGAAAATATCATTAAGAAAGAAGCAAAATCAATGCTGGTGAACAAATACACAGATTGGGAATGATCTGAAAACCAATCTAAATGACAAAATGATACAAAATTAACCTATAGGTACCTCTGAAAAGCATAAAAGAATTATAAAAAGAAATTGTTTATAAAAAATATATACATCAAGCAGCATGTGAAAGTGAGACCGCTGAACTTAAAAGACGAACAGTAGGGAATAACTACTCAAAAGAAATTAGAGATTTGCTTCCAGAAAAAAGAAGAGCGATGTGAAAATGGCAACAATAGATTTAGATTTAATTTTTGAGCTTTTCTCAAAAGAAAACAAGACCCCAATCTCACCCAAAATTTAAAAAGGGAGATTAAGAAAATTAAGAATGAATTAATGCTGACTACTTGGAAAGTGACCAAAAGGCTGAAAAGACCAAACTTGCATGACCATCCAAACAGACAAGAAGATGGTAAATGGGCAAGAAATAATGAGGAAAAGGCTAAAACATTCGCAAACCATATAGAACAAATATTTCAACTACATGAAGAGCAATGTGCCAAGATAATTCATAAAGATACAAGATAATTTGAGGTAGAAATTAGACTTACTACTAGAAAATAAAACCGTGGAAACTACTAAAGAATAATTATTTTTAGTAGTAGGATTACTTGGTGAATGCTGCCGCGTCAGAAACTACTTAATTTGATGTGTCATTTGATATGTCATTTGATTGTAGACGACATAAAAGATACGGGGAACGCTTTGCTAGTTGAAAGTGAGGGCACAAAAGCTAATAAATCAGGCAAATTTAGTATGTTTGGAATATACCTATTGTTATAGGAAATATATTTCGTTACAGAATTTTTAAATTTGTTGGATTATAACCTGTATTCAGTGCATGCTTCTGAAGAAGCACAGTGTCCATTTTAGCAGATTCGCGGGTTAATTTGTTTAATTTGTACATCGAAAATTCGATTAAAAATAAGAAAAAAATTGCAACTATGGTTTTACCCTCTACTTACTACTATTGGGACCACTGAAAGCTTTACTATTTCTTCAAAGAACACCAACAATTAACAGTTGCACAAATTGTAACATTTATTTTCATACTCTTTCAATAATTCATTATTATTCTTTGAAAGATGTTATCTATTGTTCTATACTTGTATAATAAAAACAAATTCTTTGAAAGATGTATCTAGCTATTGTTTTATACTTGTATAATAAAAACATGTTGCTAAGCGAAATTTAAGCAGAACGCAGTTATGCATTGTAATTTTACTTAAAATACTGATCAATTTTAACACAAGTGCCAAAAATTAAATTTTAAATGCTGCCAACTCAATTAAAAATGTCACGGTTGTTATCCTTGTTAACTGTAAATGTATTGTTTTATTGCCCTTTTCAGTGGATTTTTTAAAATGATCAAAATTAAACTCTTCATAATTATGTACATAATCAATTGCAAAAAGTTAAAAATTTCAGTATTAATTTAATTTAATTTAATTAATTTAAAAAAATATAGTAGCTATGGAAAGTATTAGCCCTCGCCAGCTAAACAAAGGAATGTGCCAGAGGGCGTACAGCATGCCATTGTTATTAAGGTCTTCTTGTTATTAAGGAGATTCCGCATCACCCTACCGGACGGTAGCAGGCTGGGTCAAGACCTTCAACGGCGGACCCCAAAGTGCGACAGACATGCCACCGTCTTCATCCGTAAGTGAAGAAAAAGTGCAAACTGTATCTGCGTTACTTGAGGTGGATCGGAACCAAACGATTCGTGAGATAGCCGTACAGACAGGATTGGCGCATGCGACTGTCCTCCATATTCTCAGACAACGCTTGGGGGTGCGAAACATTGCGTCACGTTGGGTTCCGCACGCGCTGATGCAAATGCAGAAATGGCAACGATATGACGCAGCGCGTGCCCATATGGATCGATACGAACGCGAAGGAGAGGCTTTTGCTACGCGGCATCATTACGCTGGATGAGACATGGGCGAAGTCGTATGAGACAAAAATGAAACGCCAATCAAATGAATGGCGACATTGCGGGTCTCGTTAGGGTAAGGTACAAAAGAAAGTGAGCCACGACGCAGCTTTAGCTCACGTTGAGGGCCTTGTTCAGTATTTAGAGGAAGAAGATGACGCACCACTTTGTGATAAAATAGTGCTAAAAAAACTTCAATCCCAAATAAAGAAGAAGTGTTTCAATACAAGAAAGCAGAAACTTTTGACTGGTTTTCTAAAGAAGTAAATCTACAAATTTGTGAGTAGTGAATAATTTTATTATTCCTCAAGTAATAAGTATGTTTATGTTACCTTATGTTCAAATGTATGTTTATATTCCCTATTGTGTGTATAAATTGTTCAAATGCATATTTGTGTTGATTTGTTCCCTTTTTTCATAATTTTGTGGATTATCCGCGAAATCGGCTTACCCGCGATAGCCGCGTCATCAAATTCCGCGGATAATTGGAAGGTTACTGTATATAGGGAAATGATCAGTCTTCCACCAAAACCCTAGATTCGACTACCGCTGCTTGTTCAGAAACAATGATACATTCAATCAGAGTAGCATTTCTCGCAGTAATTTTAGTATGTTCGTTAATCATTTGGACTAGATTGTAGCTCTGGGGAAGATATCAAAAACTATCTGTACTCGAATTGTGCAAATCCAAGCAGTTAATATTAAAATAACCAAGAAAACAAATGTCAGCAAGAAATACATTTTCTAAAATTTGATCATATAATAAGCTCAAAAAATCACTAAAATTTAAACTAGGTGGGCTAATCATCTACTTGAGAACTCAGACACTCAGACATTGAGTTTGCTGTTTCGAAGAATTTGGGACCCCTTGGCGAGCGTCAAAGTAAGATCTTCTCTTGTTGTAATTCTGGTATTTTTGAGACTTCTTTTTGCGTCGAAAACTTGCCTCCTAAGTTTGTAGGAGACAATTTTAATAATAATTGGAGGAGTCTCGTTTTTTTTTGATTGCAGTTTTTTCCATATGAGGTTAAAAACAACATCTGTGATATTTCCCTGCTCGGTATCCTTAATATATGTACGTAATTATGAACAGCAGTACACAACGTAAGTACATTTTTCGAGAAACAAGCAAGGTAGAAAAGGTAAGGCAACTAAAAATATTTTTTTTGCGAATGTGAAAAGGACTGTCATTTTGATTATTTTAAAAAATGTGCCAAAAAAGGTAATAAAAAAGTTCCTTGGCAGTTGATAAGGATGTCAACGGCTAAATTAAGTTACGCCACACGTTTATCAACATTTTGTTTTACACAGCATAACCTAAACTGATTTTTTTAGCATTTGGCATAAATAGTCTATTGATACCTGCTATATGCAATAATATAACATACCGTTTTCATTGTGCCGTGCCCATTGTTATAAATGAATTCTATAATCATGATCGATTATTGTTACAACCATAGGCTTTAATTATCGCACTTCGTTAATGCAAATTTACAGTTTTGGACAAGGCCATAAGGATTGGAATTGTGGAGTTCCAGCGGGAAATTTTTTAATTTTTGTCAGAAGTTATCTGGATTCTAAGTCTTTGATATAGCAATAGCTATATTTTTAGAAAAGTTCCCATAGAAATGTTTAGAAACCAGTGTATCACATAGTCAGAGTTTCACAACTCTGAGAAACAACTTTTTGATTTCTCCACTCTGAAGAATTTTTGACGAGCTTTTTTGACTTTTTCTGAATTTCCTAACATAATATGCAAGTTGAGCAGTCCTTAATGGCAGCTCTAAAAAATGTAATACAATATTACATACTGTAATATTGAGGAAACAATAACAAATATTAAGGAACAGAAAAACTTCATTGCAAGCAGGGCAGCGTTTCATTGTATTATTGGAGTGAATCAGGAGAACTATTCCTTTACACCAGTTCTGAAATAACACGAAAAAGTCGGGCAAAGTTCGATATACTTTATCAAAATTCTGCACTGGGAGAGTAAATTAGAAAATAACATCCACTCAAATGTAATATTATTTTGTTCTCCTTTATGATATTTTTCTCCTAGCTATTTTCCATGTATCCCAAATCTTGTCATCCCTCCAAAGTTTTAGTAGTTTAGGTGTGGACGTATGCATCTGAAAACGAATATCTGGAATGTTTAGTTTACATAGTTTCAAGTCTATTCAAACATTATCCCACGTTCCAAGACATAAATAACATAGATTTGCCAGTGGTTGGGAAGCAGTGATGTAAGCCAACTCCTCTACACGCACAGGTGCATTAAGCAGACGTTCTTCAACACTCCTACGTAGAGCTGGGCACAGGCGTGCATTTCACTATTAAATGAATTAGAGGACGTTTTATAGGGTCATAAAACGGTGGTATATGGAGATGCGTTTTCATGACTCTGGCACAGACAAGTAGTTACTATGAAAGGCAGGAATGTAGCATTAACGTGCACGATAATATCTCCCGTGCAGAAAATTTGAATGGGTGTAATTAATTTTTGCTGGGGCAGTTAATGAGAACTGTAGAAACCAGCGGCAATTTTTCAAAGACATTTCATTGGTATTTAATTAGAATGCATATCCGTTTTGCACGTTTCTAAAATTAAAAATTCTTATAGACAATAAAAGCTTTGCATGTTGAGAAAGTATTCCCTGTGACAAATTATAATTATTAACTGCCATTTTATCTTGGTAATCACACGGAGATTGCCGCAATGCAATTAATCAATATATCCTATAACCTACATCTAATCGGTAAAGTAAATAACCCAATTACTTAATTAGTTAATACCTTCCACATGAGTTCCTGTTCAGTGTTTATTTTACGCAATTTGTAACTAATAAGAAAGTGGTGTTGACATTGGTGTAATAAATTCATCGTGCCCCAATTTTTATCCAGTTTGCCAGTTCTACCGCAAACGCTTTTTTTATACCACTTTTATTATGAGAATGGAATTTTGTCGGTTTCCTGGGAACATCTGGTGTAATTCCAGATGTAGGGCAACTGACTCCCGCTCAACTTTACTCTTCTATCTATTTCTGCTTTCTCACAGCGTGCAGTGTCCTCTTTTAGTGTGAGCTGGAGCTAAAAGAAATGTCGCACACGACGTCGAAACTTAGATAATAGTTGGATTGGGAAAAGCTATAAAACTTTGATTGATTCTGAAATTTTAGATTTTTCGTGGAATTATTTATTAGGTGAGCTTTTAGGCTTGGCTTGATATCGCCAGCTAATGGTAAATAAACATCCAAAGGGGGTAACAAAGTACCTTATATCAGGTTGCAACAGATTTTAGATACTTATTCAAAAATTATATCATTATTGTTTTTAATTTAATTGATTCCCTTTTTCTCGTATTCAGTGATTGTTGTTATTCTTTCAAATCTTCTACTTTTGCATCACCAGTATATGATTTGGTAAAGAGTTTGGTAATTAACTTTCCAAACCTTTTTGTTTCTTGTAACTTACAAATATTGCCAAAAATAAATACACAACCATTATAAAACAGCCCACATTACTATATGACAAATTTGATAGATAGATACCATCGTGGAATTAGGACAATTATTGTCTTAAGTGAAATAGGGTATAAAACTGACGTCAAAAGTCTTCAATTACGATACTCCTTCGGTTTTTTTGCCGCGTTAGTACTTTTAGCGCATTAACCTGTACCGTACTTCTTATTTTGCCATTTCTTATACGATCTCGTTTGGTAACCCCCATTATTCTTTTTAAATATTGCCTCCCCACTGCCTGGAGTCGTGACCTAATGATCTTCTTATTCTCTGTTCCAGTTCAAATTTCCTGTTCGAGTATTATTATCCTATCATATATCTTATTTGCTACGTTCAAAAAAGAGATAGGTTCGTCTGTAGTCATTCTGATTTCTCGGGTGACCTCTTTTATAGATAGGTAAGATAATTTGTTTTAATTTTCTAAGAACATGAATAATTCTTTCTTGTGTTGTTTCTTCCAGAACTTCTTCTTGTTGACTATTGTCATCAGCATTTCCCCTTTATGGTTACCTTGTTTTGTATTGTGCTCGCCTGAGAAATTTACTGTCCGCTCTCAATAAATAATAATCTGTCTTCAACGCTAATGCTCCAATGGGTCTTACATCCTTTACTAGATTTTTGTAGGATCTTTCTGTTGTTATATAGTGAATAATCTATTTTTCATTCTAGAGGGTTGTTCTCTAGTATATTTATGTGTGCCTTTATTAGAAGAAATTGTTTTGGTTATTAGTATATTCATATTTTCACAAAACGCTATAAGTTCCTAAGTCCAATTCACTCTTGCATTAAAATCCCCCAAGATTATCGTTTTTCTACTTCACATTACTTGTAGCTTACTGTAGAATTCGTTTTTGCTTTCCACTCTTCTATTTTCTCCTTGGGCATAGACTATCCACATTGCCTGTAGTTTACTGTAGAATTCGTTTTTGCTTTCCACTCTTCTATTTTCTCCTTGGGCATAGACTATCCTTATTTTAAAAGCTTTTTTATTTGATGCTGTCCAATTAATTGTTACACTCCTATACTTCCTAAATTGATTAATCTATATCTGGTTACAATGTCCATTTTTATCCCCTGAAATTCCTTTCGTGGATAAAAATTCTTCTTCTAATCCCTTTACATTCCAGGTTCCGACATACATGGTTAATTGAAAAGTATCATGGAAACTAAATGTAAAACATTAGTTAATAACAACAAAGAAATAATAATAGAAATTAAAGCACAGAATGGCTAACAAACCGTAGAATAGAAAATTATTAGATGAGGAAATAATGCTGACCAAGTATTTGTTTGTTTACACAGATCTATGTTGTTAAAAAGTAATTTACTTTGAATAAAAAATGTAAGGTGGGCTTTTGTTATCTTAAAGAAGCCTGAATTTTTAAACTTTTTATGTCAAAATAGAGAATAAAATAAAATAAATAAAATTTTTAAAAATTCAAGCCTTTTTAAGATAACAAAAGCCCACCTTACTTCTACCAGATGCACCGTTTTCGAGTAATACCAATACAAATATAATAAATTTCTCCCTAACTAAAGTGATAGATTGCATAATTCTTTGAAACAGGTGGTTTTCTTCCCACTACTATGAACTTTCGACTACTAGGAAGTTTTCCTTCTGTACTAATTAAAAATACATCTATAGGTAGATATCGATGTAGCAGATTGAAAGTTTAAAATAAAATACGGCGGGTACGATATGATGGAATGAAACTTAAAAATAGGATATTTTAATTTCAAAACTGGTACATCGGGAGTTTTGGGGTCACTACAAATTTATTTACTTTATCTGATAAATATTTTCAGTTCCAGTTCGCTATATTTGAGTCGCTATTTTTGTTTTTTTTTTAATTTTAGATACGGCAAAGCAAATCGGCATGCCCCACTATTTTCAATTAACATGTTAGCTTTTAAAGTTTTGTTGGGTCGTAGCAGATTCGCCATTTGAGTTTCTCTTCCTTTCCTCATATTCGAAACAGATGCCATAAAAAATATACTACTTTCAAATTAATTATTAACTGTAGTTAATTGTTAATACGCAAATGACGATTTTTCGATTAGCATATTACGAATCTGCGGCTAAGAGGAAGAAAAATTCAAAATAGCGGAAAAAGGAAAAAATTACACCCAAAAAGTTTCTACTTTTATTAGAAAATGGGACTTTCTACTATTATTCAAAAATTATAAGCAAATGATGGCGGACCCAACGTGGCAGAAGAAAATTGAAGATAAATAATAAATAATATAATGCAAATAGTATTCATTACAATAATTATTGAAACAGCATAGTTTCTAATATGAAACTAATAATCAGAGAGTTTAAAAACCTAAAGTAGCAATTTTCAAATAAAACTGAGTGGGTGTGGATCACTCACACGACTTTTTCTCACCTAACCACCCCGATGTCTAAACGGTGCCACTTTGGGCAAATAAATATTTAACAAGGATATTAGGATTATGGCATAAAACAAAAATATTCTGAATAAAATAATTACGCAACAAAACTTCTCTTTACTTTATTTTTTATTTCACGTTTGTTTTATTTCTTGTTCCCATTTATAACACATGTAGAAATATGCGACTATGCGTCAAAACACTGAGCGCCATCTTCCACGGATTTTTTTTTTCACGTAAAATAAAGCATTATACCTAATACAGTTTTCTTTCGCAAACGCTATTTTTTCTGCCTTCACTAGGATCCACTAGTTATTTGCAGAATGCGGTCGGTTTGTTGTTGTGTTTTGTTATAAAAAAACTCGGCCGGTCAAGGACAGTTCAGATGAAGCTGACTGAAAAACTTCTTGGTCGACGAAAATGACGAAAATGTGCTGTAATAAACTATTAGTACAGCAAATTAGTAGTAGCAACCCAGCTATAATAAGCAAAAACTCATTTTTTTATATCTTAAGACGATTTTTTTGAAGATCGGCAGCTATCTAAATCAATTTCCCGCGGGTAAAACACAAAAACACACTTTTATGCCACCATGTGGTTATCTTCGGACAAGCTGTTTCGCTTTCCCACCGATAGATCTCGCCAGCTCCCGATAGATCTGTTCGATGTGTTCCTTACAATTTTATTTATTTACCAAGTTATGCGAGTTATTTGAGACTTGAGACCAATTATTATAGACTTGTCTCGTCAAAATCTATAATAATTCAATCAAATTCAAATTCTTTCCTAATAGCAAGAACTGTCAGAAAAATAAATATCACAAATTAAAACCAGTATTCACCGCAAGGTTGACTGCAACTTGCAACTTAAATAAATAAATGTTACAAAGAGAGAAAAAATTGAGTTAGAGAATAAATATTCGTTCAAATGATTATAAATAATTAATTACAGCAACTATTGACGTTTAATA
Organism: Diorygopyx duplodentatus; assembly: GCA_033557515.1. Classification (NCBI taxonomy): domain Eukaryota; kingdom Metazoa; phylum Arthropoda; class Insecta; order Coleoptera; family Scarabaeidae; genus Diorygopyx; species Diorygopyx duplodentatus. Next base: position 10,298 of record JAWQRJ010001193.1, read on the forward strand.
GTGATTTTTCCAAAAGCATAGTTGGTAGCAATGCCCTCTGAAGTACTCGTTGTCAAAATATGCTACAAACAAGTTAAATGTTACGTTTTTTCTCCAATAACCAGGCAAACTTACGATGAGTGACTGGTAGGGTCCGATTATTTACGTTTCGGTAATCGGTTTTCACCATAAAAAGTGTTGTCAGGTACGCAAAATAACCGCAAATAGCGAAACTGCTTATAAGTATTAACCACCCGGGGTTTTAGATAAGTTTTCTTTCCTCCCTTTGGATTCCTTTTGGATTCGGGCAGTCCGGTGCCCGAATCAGCAGAAGTCGGTATGAGAACTAGGTATGTGATTACCGGACTCTCACAGTTATTAGCTTAATAGCTAAGGCTCTTTTATTCACTAAAGAACTGCAATCTCTACAGAAATTACAAGTAAACGAAAAATTTATTTCAAATCCCTATGTAATCCGAATCCTTTTTCAGACCTTCCTTTATTCCTGAAGCCGCCCGAAAAATCCAGTTAACAGATACCAAGAGTTTTATTTATTAAATGCGCCATGAGATGTCCAAAGCGGTGGCAACCTGATAAAACAATTTTTAAATGTCTTGAATGTTATTTGATGCATTTTGAAAACCACATAAATCTTCCCGCCCATCTGGCTGTCTGTATGTCCATCTGTTAGCAACACTTTTCCTATTTGTCCATAGGACGGTATTTTAAACGCCACGCAGGGTTGGCGAAATTTGCGGGATATAGAGATTAAGGTACGAGCAATCCATTGAGGTAGGTCTCGACATTCGTTTTATTTTTTTATTAGCATTTGAAAATCGGCAAAATTCTAAAAAGCTTAATGGCTAGCGTTTTGTTTATTTTTGTGTTTACTTAATTCGTTTGTCGATTGAGATAGGTGCTGACCTTAAAAAAATCGTTTTAAAATATAAAAATATAGTATTTGTTTATTATAGCTTGGGGTAAGCTCTGTTTTTACCCCCCCGAGCGAACTCGGTCTTCCAGGTGCTTTCTGTTTATTTTAGAAAAAAAAGTTTCATTGTTGCAAATGTGTTTTTTGCAAAAAAAAAATGCAAAAAATAAGTTCTAAACTATACTGTGTCTCAGGTTAAAGTGAATATAATTAGTAAAGTGGTTATGACAAAAATGTCAAAAAACCCTTGGGCTGCCAACTTTGTTTTAAAACTAGGCATTTTTTTGGTATGTTATAAAACCATGCAGCTTTTATTTGAAACTTTTTTATCTTTTTTACGGACCGACAGACCAAAGGCCAAAAATGGTACCCTTAGTCTTAGAATACCATAATTCGTCCAGATATATCAAAATCTCACCGTCATAATTTTTGACCGAATTTTCCTTGCTCACCAATTATTTTTTGTCGTTGGTACAAAAATCTTGGAACTTATTGAGGAAAATTAAAAATTAAATCCATCTATCTAATATTATTAAACCAGCTAATCTTGTTTATTTATTTCTCCACGTGCTGTTTTCTTAAAAAGCAATGTTGGTAATATTTGCAGGGTTTAGAGGATTTTGAGGTGCGGGGAATCGATTGAGGTAGGTCTCGACTGTCACTAAAATCGTTTATCTTTTTTGTGAGCGTTTGAAAATCGGCAAAAACTTGCTGACGTTTAATGTCACAGATCGAAACCGAAATAGTCGAAAAAACTTCAAACTGTCCGCACATTGGGGGACATAGAATGCATTGAAAGAATTGAATGCGATTTTTTATAATGCTTGCGACACAAATTTGCTATCAGCCTGCCTTGGTTCCAAATTTTTAGTGTTTACTAAAAACGTAACTGCCATTTTTTTTTCTAAGCCTACCTCGACACAAAATAGGATAACCAATCACAGCTATCGCGCCCCTTCAATTCAATTACGTTATCTGCGGTAAGGATCGCGACCAGGTAACGTATGCACCTCTGGGCGCGCAACAATATGCATTTAACTCTTTCGTTGGGAGAACGCCGACTGCGCCATCTCCGAACGGCGACAGTCGAGGCCGAAGCCGTCGTTTCGCCCAAGGCCGCCCGGGTACCCACTCGCCAAGAATCCACCAAGACTTCGCCTTTTAACAAAGGGTCCGTGGGCCGGACCGGTGCTACACCCCCTCGCCATGGCCGCCCCTCCCTGCCGTTTCTGCGCGACGACAGACGAACGCCGCCACGCGCTGGGCGATTTGTCAACAGCGTGCTTTGCCGGTTAATGGAAGACCTACGCGATTTTTCCGCTAGATGGCGACTAATCACGTTCACCCACCTAGCTTCAAATGTAGACGTGTTCGAACAAGAGGTTCCACTTTAATTCTGCAGACGGAATTTTTATTAATATTTATTTACCCATTGATTGCCCACCAGTAATACATAAATATAATATACAAAAACATATTCCTTACAAATTTAAGAGGAAACGGTCAAATTTCCCATAGCAACATCAGCGTAATTCAAGTGAGGAAAAAGTGACTTTGGGGCGCACATCCACACACCCTCAGGCAGAGACTGACCAATCCCTCACTATGCAGACATTCTGATTTGTTCGTATTAATTAATAACAGTATGTATGTATGTAGGATGTGAGTGCGGTTTTCCCTGCTGCACCTAGGCCCCGTTGGCCCCCTTTCTGCTGCTCCCTAAGTCGCAAGGCATTATTATTAATATGTTTTGAATGTCCGGTTGCTTGTGTTTTGATATGTCTGGAATTGGGTTATTTGCCCTTGTAGTGGTATATCTGGAAGCTTCTCTATTTTTGCATTTATGGGATTTATTTATTATCAGGGACAAATAATTTTTTTATTAAAATGACACAAATAAAGCTCAAAATTGATAAGTAAGTTGAACATTAAATTTAAATATTGAAAAACTGTTTTGTAGCAAAAATAAAAACAAGAATAATTCTATGCACAATACTATAAATGTATACCTAATAAATGTATATATTTGTAGCATCCCTGAAGATGACTCAACGAAGTCGAAACATTTAAGGTTATAGTAAAATATTTAAAACTAACCAGAAGTGTATATCATTAAACGACATATTATATTATTTTAAGAAAAGGTTATCTTTGAGTATCTGTTAAAAGAGGGTTTTCTACAAGATGTTGTAAGCTTGGAGAAGTCCAATTATTTCTTTACCAAATTGAAAGTTAAATCATATCAACTTTTTAATAATTCGATGTTACTTCTCAGTTTAAAGTTTCCTGCTTAAAATTGGCTGGCATTTCTAATATAGCACACCCTTTGAACCTAAGCTAATAAATAACTAATATACTGGGTGACGCACAAAAACTGCTAACGCTGCAGCGTCATATTCGGTGCAATTAAAAAAATACAATTAAATTGCGAAACAAGCACTACTATTTGAGGTTTGTCTTTACACAACATAATATTAACTAATTTGTCTTTACAAACGTAATATTATTTAAGAAACGGTGGAAACGCAGAAAACAATTTGGATTAGGGCTAGAAAACAATGTTGTTTTTTGTTTTACCCCCGAGCGAGCTCCGTCTACTTTTATACTATTAAACGAGCTAATTGATCCTGCTTATTTATTTAATTAATTTATTTATTTATTCGTTCGTTTATTAATTCATTTATTTATTTGTCCATAGACTGTTTTCTTAAAAGCCACGCAATATTGGTGATATTTGCAGGATTTAGAGATCAAAGTGCGGGGAAGCCATTGAGATCATTTTAAAGATATAAAATGAGTTTTTGTTAATTATAGGTAAGTTGCGGACATGGTGTGATCGAATCGTACGGCTCCGTGCTTGTAGCTCGGTCTGTTAATTTTACCTTTGACTACACGATGGCGCTGCCAAAACGGGCGAGCTAGGTCAGGGGTAGAAAACAATGTCTTTTTTTGTTTCTTGCCTCCTAGCGAGCTCGGTCTACCAGATACTTTTGTTTTAAATTGCACGATTTTTTTCACAATTCAACTAAATATCACAATCAAGGGCCAGTTTGATGGCCTGCACGGTCGCCAGATAGTGCACGCTTAGATATTTTTCTGCGGGGCTATATTTAAGATACTATTTATTCTACGCCCTCAGACAACGTTCATGTTTTAAGATACAAAATTATGAACAGAGGTTTAATAGCGTGCCTATATGCAATACGTAATTTGCAACAAAATAGCGTTTTTAAAATTAGTCTTTTTATGTAAAGTGCACAGCATGATTAACCCCAATGACCATTGGGGTTGAAACTGGTGACTAAAAGAGGGACTAAAATAGATTGGCACAATATCCGCCGCTTTTGTTATCGTGGTGGCACTGTATATGATAGAATCGTACGCTTAAAGAATATACTCCGTAGCCGACATTGCACAATGGCGTGTGCTATTTTTCATTGTTCAGCAATGTGAAAAATCCTAAACAATTACCGTTGACTTTCTACTGGGACACTGATTGCAGCTGTTAATCGAGCAAATAGAGCCGTACAGTGTTTTGTGCCGGCAAACTGGTTTACGCTTACAAAAATAAATACCTATATGATTATCTAACGTATTATTATGGGTAACGTATTGCGGTTTACCCCTGAATCAGAAACTCCCAGTTTCCCAAGAATCAGTTTCCCCACAAATTATTACCAAGAACAAAATATCCTGACAAATCTACTATACAAAAGTTTTCCGTTTATTGGCATACATTTGACAAGAAATGTCGCGCTTAATCAAACAATACTTCGATTCCAGTTATTGCTATCCATTGAATCGTAAAGATAGTGATTTGATACCATAAACTGAGTAGTCTTGCGAGAGGTTGATCGCAGAGATCAAATTCGACCGTAAAGTTTGTATTACTTCAAAACTAATACCACATACTTTAATTTGATGGGGATATACATATTGTATATACAGTGTGTCTTCGGATGGGATTAACTGTACCTATGAACTTCCTTTTATTTCATTATTCGAGAAACAAGTAGTTCTTTATAAAAAGTTTATGATGGTCTGATAAGTGCTTTGCCATAGGTTATTGGTTATTAACTCTGCATAAAAGATACGTTGTTTAAACAAAATAGATGGTAGATAACAGATCGATCACACGACAGATTTACGGATTGGTGAAATTGAAACGATGTTTAATGGCAGCTTGCTTTTTGCTCGCGAGATGCATCAAAAGAATCGAAATTTATAGATTTATACACAATAATAATGCTCAGTGTAATAATAATACATCGTTTAACAGTTACAAAGGAAAAATTGATTGGCACATCTTCTTATATTAGATAACAGAAGTATGTGCGGTCAACTGTTCTTGTAGCAATATTTAGCTACATGTTTATAAAACAAATTCTCAACAATAAGAAAACTATATCTTGAAAACTCACTATATTGAAAAATTAAACGCTTATCAAAGTGGAATATGACAGCACAAGTATTTTTTCCTTGTAGCCTTTTTTCACATCTCCTGAAATAACTGAGAACATTTTGAATCGACCGTGAAAAGTTATGTCACCATTTCTTGCGACTGACGAGCCAAGTAATTCCGACCCCTGAATCCTTGCTTGTTACAGAACTGCGGTCATGACATCGATTTTCCATCAAAGTAATAAATACTGTTTATTACGCAAAAAATTATTGGTATCAAAATAAACATACTTTAAATATTAAACATCAGTGATTTCAAAACAAAATGATAAAATTATAAGGCAATAGTGGCAATAGGCTGAAGTGATCAAATTTATGATTGTCTACTTTATTTCTTCAAGTGATTCAGTTTATGATTGTGTCTGTGTATGCTTTAAAGTTGAGTCGAAGAAGGAAGACAAAAATTTTCTCACAATTCAAAAATTAATTTTTTCTATTTGCCATTTGGCAACCTAACAACCAACCAACCAACTAACAGCCTCAATTCGTTCCATTTGTGTTGTTTGTTCCAAACGATTATCTGTCTTATCTAATATTAACTAATGTCTAAACTTTCAATTTTTGCATTTTGCCTTTGGCGATTTCTTTTGATATTTTTTCACAGAATCTAAAACCAACAATTTAGTTGCAACATTTAGGTATTGTGCTTACGTTTTTTGTGTCTTAATGTCTTTGACCTGCCTTGTCTTATCAAGTTTCTTTGGTAACGAACTGTTGCATACAGTTAACAGAAACGTACGATGCCCCAGGAAAAACAAAAGCTAAATATTTCCACAAGAACCGGCCGTAAATATTTCTGTTAGCTAATATGAAAAACTATGCCAAACAATTTTTTCTTTGTAATTGGTAAACAGTGTATTATTATTACACTTAGGCCCAGTTGTATAAAGCATTGTTAACTTCATGTTAAGTTAACAACGTTGTTAAGCAATCTGATTGGACAATTCAAATTTGAAAATTCAAAATTCTCTAACCTGATTGGCTAATCGCGTTGTTAACTCCGCCATTTTTGATCAT
>JAWQRJ010001194.1:0-16681 GCA_033557515.1 Diorygopyx duplodentatus
TATACCAGGTGTTCTATTTAAAAAAAGGTAACTGTTTGCCGCCATACTTTTTTGGCACATCTTGTACAAAATATTGTTTTTACTTCAATACATTTTAAAAAACCCTAAATATTTTGTATTTAGCTTTTTTCCAGCTATCTTAGTTTAGAAAATAATCGACCGTTTCCATACATAAAAGCGACCCTGCATAATAATCCTTCTCATGAATTTCTATGTATATATTTTGATGTTTCTTTGCAGATGGGTCTGTTTTTTTTTGCAAATTGTAAAATGATATTTACAATTTCTTTCAAAGGCTTTGACTACCAACGTTTTGTGCCAACAATTATTAAGAAGTTTGTTAGATATTTTGTTCCTTATGATATAGAAAAGTTAATGCAATTTATAAAAATAAACTTGGTGGATGTGTAAGTACGTCATATATTGAAAATGAGCCGCGGAAAGAAGTTAGTTGATTTGGCTATGCGTCAAAAAATTGAAAATTATGAAACAAGTTATGAATGTTACTCTATTTCAAAGTTGCATTTGCATCAACATGTACGCACGTCATTATTCCAGTGCCTCCCCCATGGGCAACTCAACTACAAATGGAGGATCTTGGCGATTTCCTACAGGAAGAAAGATTAGACGATTGCAAGTCTGATAATATTTCAGAACAAATGTGCACCAAAGTTATACTGAACAATCAGTTTCGGAGTCGGAAGAGCCAGAAGATGAATCCATTCGGAATTTATATTTTACATCATTTTTTCAATCTACATTTTGAATTTCAACCATTCTTTCAATCTATATTTTGACATTGAACCATTTTTTGAATGTACGTTTTGACTTTCAACCATTCTTTCAATCTATATTTTGACTTCCAACCATTTTTTCAATCTACATTTTGACTTTCAATCAAAAAAAATTTACATTCAACCATTTTTTCAATCTTCTACGTTTCAACGTTCAACCATTTCTTCAATCTTCATTTTTACTTTCAGCCCCATTTTTTCAATCTACATTTTGACTTTCAATCATTCTTTCAATCTACATTTTTTTAGTTTCAACCATTTTTTCAATAATCTACATTTTGACTTTCAACCATTTTTTCAATCTTCATTTTTACTTTCGGCCCCACTTTTTCCATCTACATTTTTTACTTTCAACCATTTTATCTATCAATCTATATTTTGGCTTTCAACCATTTTTCAATCTACATTTTGACTTTCAACCATTCTTTCAATCTACATTTTTTTTACTTTCAACCATTTTTTCAATCTTCTACGTTTGAATGTTCAACCATTTCTTCAATCTTCTACATTTCGACTTAAAACCATTTTTTCAATCTACATTTTTACTTTCAATCCATTTTTCCATCTACATTTTTACTTTCAACCATTTTTTCGCGCCAGTAAGTAAAGAACCGCTTTTTTGTCATGCTAACATTAGTTTGTTGTAAAATATGTTGCAACATATTTTACTGTAGATTAATACTTTTATTACCAGTATTTTATATAATTATAAAGCTGAACCAAACCATGCATTTTCAGCAGTCTTACTGTTATTATTTATACCACCAATCTGTAATACAGAATCCCAGGATAATATTTATTAGCTTCAATTATTATTATCACTATTTTATGTAAGTGTCCATAATTTTTAAATTTTTAGTATTCCTGACGTACTGTTATTAACCATAATAAGTGTATTATTCAACATATTTTTTGTGTATCATTTGTATCTTATGAAAAATTTTGAAAAATCCGGGATAAATGTATATTCAAAATTCACACCATCAAGTTTTGTTCGCGGCCAAAAATATCGTTAGATCAAGAAAACCTCAAGTACTTTTACTCCTAAAAGCTACTGAAAGTAGGTCCCCCGGAAAAATTGATAAAATACTAATGAATTATAGAAATAACAAAAGGAGAAAAGAGCTATTTGGCAGCACTGCCAAGAAATATACTATACTTACAGGTGTCATTCCATCAGCCCATTCCCCGTGGCCTCTCTGCAACATTTTGATTCGTTCCAAATCCGAGCAAATCTGCACAACGTCACCAACAGCAAACTGCTGTTGCGGAGTCTCGTTAAAGCCTTCACCAACCGACGGCGCAGCGATCTTAGTCAAAACGGCCGGATTAAAAGTCCAACGGTTTCCGCTGTTATAAGCGACCACTATATCATGATCCTCATCTATCCCGACAACCGTACCGGTGGTGCTCAAACATTCCACCATCCCGTCAGTCCACCCGCCGTGTCCAAGCTGGAGCGACTGCACGATTTCAAGCTCCAAATCCACGCTGACCTGATCCCCGATCTTCAAGTCCGGAGGGCCAGACCTTCCCGACCCCTGGTCGCCCAGGCACGGCAGATGGTCCCTGTAGACCGCTTGCCCCTTCGCGTCGTTCACGACCTTCAAATCGGCCATCCCCTCGAACCCGACGCGGTACAGGTTCTTCGTGCCGTTATCCCAAACGATGTACGCCGCCGACTTGGGACTGGTCGCCGACCAGTCCTGCACGTCCTGCACCTTCCCGCGCCGCCCGTTCCCGCCGTCCTGGTCCTCCCACTGCCAGTCGACGCCGCGCACGACGCGCGCGCTCGGGAAGATCCCGCGCACCGTGATCTTCTTGCTCTTGCGGCGCGTCTCGAGGAAGGTGCGCTCGCTGCCCGGCGTGGTTATGCGGTAGAACCGGTGTCGCAGGTGGTGCTTGTCGCCGTGGTAGCACGTCGAGCACAGATCGTAGTTGCCGCACTCGGCGCACTTCCAGCGTATCCCGAAGATCGGCTGTTGCCTGCAGGTGTCGCACATCGTGCCCTCGTGTTTGATGCCCGTCGGCGCGCTGTCGTAGATTCGCAGATCGAACTGACCCGAGCAGCGGTAGTTTGCTGCCGTTCCGTTGTCCCATACGACAACCACTTCGTCTGGGGATTCGAAGTTGCGTACTGTACCGACGTGGCCTTCTCCACCATCCTAAAATATGCGGGAAATTAGTAAATGATCATTATAAACTATTCATTGGACAGAATTATCTGCCCTAACGGTAATGTCTTTTTTTCCAGTGACTCTACAGACCGGTTTTGAATATTATAGTTTCACAATTTCTGAAGTAAGGCATGGGAAACGTATTCAAATGCTTTAGTCAGATCATAGAACTGAACACCAATAAACTCGTTTGCATCAAAGCCCTCCTCTGCTGTATTCAAAAAAAATTAAATAGCCTGAGAAGTACCTTTACCTTTGCAGTATCCAAACTGGGATTCAGACAAAAGAGAGCTGTCCTCCAAACAAAAATGATCTCTTAGAACAGTGTCCAACACTTTACTAAATATAGGAAGTACAGAAATTGGTCTGTATTTTTCCGAACTGTCCATACTTCCCTTACCCTTATATACCAAAACCACTTTTGCTAACTTCAAACAATCAGGTTGGTCAGCTGAATTATTTATCAATAGATTTTTAAGCTTTTTAACAACTGCACCGACAGTTCATTATAATCCTTACACTTTTTGTTTTTCAATTTATCTATTATACATACTACCTAATTGTAAATTTCTAAGTCAAATATAAAAAACGTATAGGTGCGCCTGAGACTAGAGTGTTTCCGATTTATGAAACTGAGGTCGTATATAATGCTCTGATCCGAAATGAGTTAATACAGTTTTTAACAACAAATAACAGGTGGTAACCTCGAAACGTACAACACCAAAACAAGGAATAACAGCCCAGTTCAAACGTGCTGTGGTGTGATACTCCCAAAAGCGTGCCTCTAATTATATAAAACGATATTCAAATCTAACCTGTTTGCCCCATTTCCAGTCTGGCCCCCTTATAACTCTGGCACCAACTCCCTCTAACATAACCTTACTTGTCCTGGGTGCGCTCGGGTTTGCCCCGACAACATTAGCAATTTCCATGGTGGACACTCCGGGAGGTAGCCCCGAAAAACGTTCTTTTTCAACGACTTATAGTGTGAAAAACATTTATTTTTGTAAATCTCTGGTAACCTCGACCGCACAGGAGTGCCAACTGCACTGACTCCACTGACATAACTTTCACATTTTTTGGGAGTAAGGAAACGTCATTAGGAACATTTTGAAGGTGGTAGCACTGCTTGTTCGTAAAATTACCTAAAATAGAAAGGGTGTTCAAATATTGAAAATCTTTTATCAAATTTGAAAAAAAAATCACCCAAAGTAGAAACAAAAAAAATAAAACAAGTTCCAAGTATAAAAAAATTATATTTTTGTATCAACTAATAAAGATTTTTAACAAAATGTGTACTTTCAAGAGAGAAATGCCTGCTCAAACTTGCCTTAATACTATCATGTAAAATATTCAACCTAATACGTATTTACAACAAAGTGTAATTGGATTCAAACAATAATTAATATTACATATATATTATCTTAAAAAATAAAACGACAACAATGTGACAAACAGTCATGACGGCAGTATCACTTACGACACAGTTTTGCCCCAATAAGCAGTAATTAATTTTATTTGTTCCTCGTCTATTAAACCCTTTGCACTCGGTTATCCCCTCTGAGAAAACATTGTAAGTTGCTGGTAAGTCAACAGCGAGAAGGCTCCAAGTGCGAAGTGTTAAGTAATAAGTGAATAACTTGTGTGATATAGTGTAAATACACTAAAATGTACAATAATAAGTAGGATGTTTCTATTAGAATTTCTTTAATATATAATTGTGCTGGTAAAACGTTCAAACGAAAAATAAACAAAATCTAAAGTATAATAAGATTATATCTACAATAATACGATAAGATTTCTTCTTAACATAGTAGCCAGAGCAATATTTGTAAAATATTTTCAATCTTTAAAACCACCATCATATTTTAGAACATATTGAATTATAATATTGAAAATTGAATTGCAGTAAAAAAGTTATATGTAATCAATGTCATTTTTGCAATTATAATAGTTTCTGATTCTTGACAAATACATTTGGCTTTTGCGCTTAGTTAAATTTTATTCATCTCAAAAATAAAAGACACCTTATCCAATTTAAATTTAGGCTGTATAAAATAAAGTATTGCATTTTAAATGGGAATAAAAATAAAAAACACAGTACATGGGTTTGGTTTTTACTTGTGTGCGTAACAAATCTCTTATTAAGTTTTGTGAAAAATAATAGTCCATTTTAGTTGTTTTTGTCATGGATGATCGAGTTAATTAATAATTTCTATTTCACATTAAAATATTTGATTGTTAAGTATTATATTTGTGTTAAAAAATAAAAATGTTAACTTTCTTGGTAAAAAAATTAAATAAAATCTGTAAAAAACTCTATTTATCATCTTCTTCGTATTACTGTAATCGTAAATAAATTGTAAATATCTTAAAAATGAATTATTATTAACTGAATATGGGTTATCAAATAATAATTGCAGGTAATTTTTTTTTCTAAATAAAGATTTTAATTAAGACATTTAATTTATTCATTAGCAAATTTCTTCTTTTTAATACAGAAAATAGCTGCGACGGGTGGCTTATATTTATAAGTGCTGTATATTTTCAATGAAGGACAAATATTTAAAAAATAGTAAGCAATCAAATATAAACCAGCAAAAAAATAATTGTTAGATTTGAATTAATCCAAATCAACTAAAAGAAAATGTAAAAATATAAATTTATTATATGGTATAAGAATTAAAATGTCGATTTATGGAAAGCTGTATATTAGAAAACTAATTACTAATTACTCCATAATTCAAATTGTCATAAATGAATTTTTATGATGTATTTTAATTATTTTAACATTAATTTATTTAATATTACAGTTGACACAATTTCTAAAACCAAATATAGAGGTAATAAAACGTTCATTAACCCATTGTCATAATTTTATGAAAAATGATTTGAAAAGTGTTTTTTCTATAGTCCAAAATAGCTTTATCTCGAAATTATTCGGACAACAGGCCTCTGAATCTAACCAGAAATTTCTGCAACTCTGCAAGTGAAAATAATGAATCTTAGGATGATGCGGAAGTAGAAGTCGATGATGAAATGAAATTGAATCAGAAACTGAGTTTTCGGAAAAAAGTTTTGGCAATTCTGATTCAGATGACGTCCCATTGATAGAAATTGTTGGGCATAACATATTGTTATTATACCTTCTACGAAAACATTGAAGCGGAAAAATATTTGTTTTTATTGTGCGAATTGTTTACGAACAATTGAAATGAGTTCGAATGACCACGAACTCATTTGTGCGAAACACCGCGAAAACTGTTCTTTATTTTTTGCATTATTCGTATAGCATTTGTATTCAAATATGTTGATAATATGTAATTCTTTCAGTAAATAAGGCATTCCTTCACAATGAAAAATTCTATGCGCACCATTTCGAGGAGTCATTCCACCTCAGGAGTTAAATTCATAATGGTCTAGTATTTACGTCTTTCTAAATAGGTCTGGTGTTCTATGGTTAAATGTTTTCTTATTGGTGATTTTAAATGATTATTTAGAATAGTTTCGATGTCTTTTAATTTTTTTTAACTTTAAAAAAATTTAAATTTGTTATGTTGTATTATAAAATTGGCATTTTATTTAAAGAGTATAAATAAACTGCAGTAAATAAAAATTCTTTTATATTGAAAATACTGCCTTAGTAAAAAAAATCATCTGTAAAAATGATCAATAAAAACAATATATTTTCACTATATATTACCGTACAAAAACCATCTAACTGTATTTATCATTTTCTCCATATTACTGTAATCAAAATACCTTAAAAAATTAATTATTATTAACTGAATATGGATTGTCAAATAATAATTACAGTAAATAAAAGTTTTTATAATTAAAAACCCTAATTTATTCATCAGAAAATTCCTATCTATTCACATAATAAAGATGCATGTGAAAAGGTGGAAGTGACTGTTTGCTGATTGTATTTCTAATTATCTTATTATCTTAAAAAGGTAATAACAAAACTAGTTTGGAGAAATAAAATAATGAAACAAAATAAGCACCATAAAATAAAAACAGCACAATAAAAACACAAAAAGATAAACAAACACCAATGCAACCTTAAAGCAAAATCAGTCCAAACCAAACAAATATCTAAAATTTCGCTATAGGATGCTTTCGCTACAATTTGTGGTAGTGTCAAATTATAATTCAAAAATAATTTTTAAAAGAATAAACTCTCAAATATCACACAACTTACCCCCTTAATTATGTGAAAGCAACACATATTTTAAAATGATGTACCAATACATCAAAAATATTCCACTTCCTTTTTTAATAATATTTTCAATAATATTTCAATTTTAAAAAAATCATTTTCTGTCTGAATATATGTTTTCAAACCATGTATGTTTCTTTACGATTTTTTCTTAACGCTATAAACTACTGTTTACTGTGGAAAACTGCAAAGACACATACCAACACCAAAAAGTTTGATTTAGGTCAATCGTTTCCGTTTAACTTAACACTATAATAATAATAATACAAGAAAAGTTTACTGCCAATGCTTCATTTTGCTACGATGTGCGTGTAAGTAACCGTGGCTCTTGAACCTCCGTTTGCAAACGTTACAACTGAAATCTTGGTTCAGGAACTGGTTTTTCAGTTGCGGGTTTATAAACGGATGGTTTCTAGTCCTACATCGGTAGCTTTGTGGCGAGAAACCGCGGCGTTTCTTAAATTTTACGGTGAATTCTTTTAACAGATCTAACGACGATTGACTTTGTTGGTTCAGCGATTGGCTGTTTTTACTATTGCTACTGCTGGTGTCCGGTTGGTTGCAATCGTTGTGACCGAGGTACCGGTGCGATAACGTACTTATGTCCGGTTCGATTTTAATATTTTCTATCTTAACCGCGGCGTGAGATGTCGTCGGATAACTAATCTCGTATTCGTTGTCCAATTCCTCATCGAAAATTTCTTTTTTAATATTTATATCCGGTTCGATTATTACTTCTTCGAATTTAACGGGCAACTCCACGCAAGGCTTTAACATGTCCTCGAAATCAGTCTCGTCTAACCACTTTTCGGATTCGTCTAAGACAGAGGTTATATTATCGTGGAAGCTAGAAAAATTTATTCTGAAATAGTTGCTGACAAAGTCCGTTAATTTATCTAGAGGCGTCGCATCAAATTTAACGTCTTCTATTTGACCTTCATCCAATTTATAACCGTAATTATAAAATTTGGTAAAATTTATTAACGCTCTCAAACCCTTATCGTCGTTGTGAGTCGTAACCGGGGACTTTTGAGATTTCGCCGTTTTCTCACGTTTTTTATCATCCTCAATTTTGGTTAGAAGTTCCTTCAGTAGTGAGCAACGTAATCCCTTCGAGACATACTTACGTTGAATTCGTGGCATTTGCTGGGGTGATAGTTTCGGTAATGAAACTCTAACCTAGAAATTATAAACAAAAATTTTTAAATTGTTATTAAATTATATGAGATAAAGGAATTTTAATTTAATTATTAATTAAATTTAAGTATTCAATTCAAACGTATTTCCAAAATATGCAGCATTTGTAAAGGGTACAGCACAAATTTGTAAAACATACATTTTTCGCATTTATGTATCCTGTTTTTCAGCAATTTTTAAACCCTAAACTTTTAATTTTAAAAATATTTAAATTTAGCACTTTTTTGGTAAAAAAAAATGGCTGTAACTTTGATGTTAAAGGGGCTGAAGAGTTAATGTTCTGTTGGTGTTTTTTATTCTTGTCTCTAGATGTCTTCCAGTCTCTCCAAAGTAGAGTAATAATTTGGTTTTAAATATGATAGGAAGGGAACTAAAAGATGAAAATATTTTCAATAAGCTGGCGGTTCCGGTTGTACCGGAAGTTGATAACAGCTTTGTTAATTTAAACAGAATGACCCCAGTTTGAATTGTTTTTCTTAATCTACATTCAATTTTCAACAACTTCCGTAATACGTTTACCAGGCCTTTTTGCAAAAATTATGCAACCGCAGAAACATTTAATCAAGATAAATTAAATATTATTGTTATATTAATCGTATTAGCGGCAATAACGAAATCTGCACATGAAAAATCGAATTTTTATAATTAGACTTATGCGATAATGTTCATACTTCATTAACCGTTAGTTGAGACATTGAACTTTTCAGAAATACACCCGGCAGGTCATTCTGAAGTACATTCTTAACAAAATAATGTAGTTATAGTTTTAACTTATTTTTATGGAAATCTAAGACATAAATTACTAAACAAAATGTACCAATCGTTCTCCATTTCTTTCTAAACAAATCAAAATTCTTGATTAGATTCCACTGGCAGTTGCATTTCGGATTTAAACCGGATCTAATGCATTTAATAATGCATTTATTAATGCATTTAATAATTAATAACCTTCTGAATTTTGTTCTATTAAGCAGCAGCAAATTCGGATATTTTTTGTTAAATGTCCTGCATGTTCTACTTATTATTTCTTGGCATTGACCATGAATACGAACTCGATTTCCAAATGATATCTGCATTAATTTTTCACCCTAAATATGAAATCAATCAACCTAAGTTACATAAACATCAAAATTGATAACTATATATATATTATCAAAAGATATATATATGTATTATCAAAAGATCGTTTTTGCAGCAAGAGCTCAAAAAAACTTAAATAATCAGAAAAGGACATATTTTAGGTATAGGGAAACCTCATACCGTTTAACGATTTTAATTCTACATTCCATAAGATAAAAATATTTGGTAAGTGCCATGTAAAAAAAATCACTTTTTGTCATTTAAACATTTTTTTTATTTCAAAATTCAGTTTTGTAAAGAATGTATGCAAGAACGTCCCACCAGGTGTATTTGTGAAAGGTGTGTTCGATGTCTCAACTAATTTCTAATGAAGTATGAACATCATCGCATAAAGTCTAATTATGAAAATTCGATTTTTCAAAATGTTGCTGTGGTTGCATAATTTTTGCGAAAAAATTCAATGTCTCGAAAACGATTCAGTTTAGGTCTGGCAAATGTATTACGAGTGTTGTTGAAAATTGAATGTAGATCAAAAAAAAAAAATTTAAGTTGCGGTCATTCCATTTAAATTAACAAAGCTGTTGTCAACTTCCGCTACAACCGGAACCGTCAGCTTATTGAAAATATTTTTATCTTTCAGTTCCCTTCCTACCATATTCAAAACCAAATTTTCATACTTCTAGCTTTACTCGTTCCCCATATATTTCTAATGGACGGTCTACGGTATATGAAATTTGAAAATCATTCTATTTTTGCTCTTCAATACGTTAACTTGCAAATGTTAAACTGGAAAGAAATAGTGTATAAAGGACTATTATTTTTTATTTCATTTTATATTTAGAAATATGTAA
This sequence comes from Diorygopyx duplodentatus, assembly GCA_033557515.1. Classification (NCBI taxonomy): domain Eukaryota; kingdom Metazoa; phylum Arthropoda; class Insecta; order Coleoptera; family Scarabaeidae; genus Diorygopyx; species Diorygopyx duplodentatus. Next base: position 10,322 of record JAWQRJ010001194.1, read on the forward strand.
TTTTTAGATGTCAAAAAGAAAATAGTTAATAAAATTATTTCTGAAGAAAATTGTGAAAGCAGCAACACTGCAGTTGATGACAGTGAAGATTTGGATTGGAGTTCTGAAGAAGAAGATAATAGCAGTGTTTATGACGACGACGAAGATGATAATGAAGATAACATTTTGGATGGTGGTGCAACTTCAGTACCTTTTAGCCACTTGATCCTCCGTACATATTTCACGATCTTTATTTCCTTTCACAGGAAACTCGGGCATTCATATTTCCCTTTCAAAAGAAAATATATTGAGCATATTTTAAGCATTTTTCACCAACGAATTAATACAAATAATCATAACTCAAAGAAATCGCTATGCGAAACAGTACTTAGATAAAAATAGAGAAAATTTAAAACCTCAATCTAGAACCAATTTTTGGTACGATGTGTTGAATACTGCAATAGAAAGTTTATCGGAATTTTAAAAAAATGATTTGTTTTATTGAAGCTGCCGAAGATTTTGATTTCTTTTCAAGACATTCGTCGTTTGAAAAACCACGACGTATCACTGCCCGGTCTCTTTGTTTTAAGAACAATATCTCAAAATTAACCCTTGTAGTAATACTTGTTTATCAATTCAAGAATGAAAGAACGCTTTTGTCGTTTTAATCAAGATTGTCCAGCTAGAGCACTTTAGTGTAGATATTAAAAAAGTTGCAAGAGGTATAGACACAAATGGTTCGAAACAAATTGAAGGCTTGAAGTCCTTTTGTTTATTCGGTGTGGGCGGCAGATTAAAGAATTCTTTATTGAATTATGAAAGGAAACATCCATTACTGTTACCGAAAAAATCATTCTTGACATCGTTACTGATTTCTTATTACCATAAACCTTATGGACATGATCAGAATCGTTTCCTGCACTCATTATTATCACGTAGAGTTTGTGATTGTTTACGCTATTATGTTATTTTTATTACATGTGCTATCTTCATGAAATAAAATGTGCAAGCACGTAAAAATTATTAGATTCTAACAAGAATTTTTGTATGGTTTATATTATTTTGACTGATTTTTTTTTTAGGTCTGGTGTCACTTCATATTTGGTACCACCAAATTGTTAGTATGCTTCAAAGAGGGTACCAAATATGACAGGTTAGAAGTTAATTGAGAAACACCTAAACCTAAAAAAACTCCAGAAATGGACAATATTTCAGTCATAACTTTACACAACACAATTAATTATGTCACAAAACCAACAACTCCATTGATTAATACATATTTTCCAGATGGAGTATGCTCGAACCACAAAATAGCGTTCGTCAAGGCACTTTTTAATACAATAAATAAACTATTATCAACAAATTACAGACCACAACAATGTCTTTAATCTCTGCCATAGCAAAATACACTTTCGAAAAAAACGGTTGGGTTTTAGATCTTCTTTAAGCACAAACAATGCATTCAACAACAGCAAATATTGCAGTCTTAGATCTACAAAAAGGGCAATGGTTTTCAAGACAAAGCTTTAAAACTGTTTGGAAATTACTTAAGTGTAGGTACACAATGTATTAGTGAGTAACCAGGTTAGTGATTGTGAAATATTCAAATGCGAACCGCCACAAGGAACTGTCATTGGGCCTATTTTATTTCTGGTTTGTATAAATGATCTCCTAAATTTGGATGTAGATAATATTCGTTGCAGATGATAGTTATCGTAACAAAAGGGAGAACATGGTCTGAGGTCAAGAAGGTTTTTGCTAGCTTGCAAACTTACCGTTGACACTAAACTTGAGTAAGACCAGTAAAATTCGTTATCGTCTATCCCGAGTGAAAATTAAAAAAAAAGTTATGCAGAAAAATTTTAGATACCCGTCGCCTGTATAATCTAAAATTGTTTTCAACTATACAGACTGTCTCATTAATGAGTTAGGATAGAAACATATTTTTTTAAAAGGAGCAATAGGTATATTTTTTGCATATTTTGAAAGAGATCTTTATACTGTCTGTTTATAATTTTTTTGCATAACTTTTTTTCTTTACTTTAAGGCAGGATAGCTGATAATAGACTTTATCGGTTCGCTGGGACATTCGGTATAATGTATACATACAATAATAATGACAAACTATGACTTAAATTAAATTAATTAAGAAGTGTTTTCGCCCTTTTACTTTTGATCAATTAAGCTAGGAAATAAAAGTAGCATTTTCTTGCACCCATGAATTCTATTGGGTAGTGTGAGTGTGTGCACTGAAAATTGTTACAAATTTCAGTGCACACACTCACACTACCCATTAGAATAGGTAGTGTGTGTGTGTGCACTGAAATTTGTAACAATTTTAATTTTTGGAATTAGTAGCAAATTTGGTTGTTACAAAGATCTACCCGAAGACAAGTGAGACCATATACAATTAAAAACATTACATTGATTCGGCATCTGACAAGGACAATGACTTCGAACATTTTCAGATAAGGATTATTTGTCCACAAAGTTTCGAAAGATTCAATCTTTGTAACGTTTTTAAATCGGCAGTCAACAAAAACCTCTTCCCTTCTTCTTTATTCCGAAAAACTTGAATATACGTGAAATTTAATAAGAGTAGAAGTATACGATGACCAGATTAAGTACGTAAAGTAAATGAACTCTGACCTCTGCATTTTCGAACTGTTCTGAACCAACACCTTCCGAGGCACTCAGAATTTCCGACAGGTACGTCTGCAGTATCGACGTCGACTTGCAACACATAGCGTTGAAATCGTACGATATACGCAGCTTCACGATGCATCGTTCGCAGATAAACGACGACCAACTGTCCACCTCCAGCATCTGATGACAGAAAATCAATATGACAGACGTCTAGGGTCATAAAATTCACTTCAAACTTGCCATTTTCGTGCATGCCTTCAATTTCATACTGTAACTGATCGAGTCGTAGTCGCAACTGTCGATGTGCTGCAGTTTTCCGTCGTTCTTCACGCATATTCGACATAAATTCGCTAGGAAATGCATTTTTTTTAACGAACCCACTTTCTATAAATGTCAGTCATAACTATCAAATGTCAAGATGTCACTTGTCAGTTTCATATCCAGCATAACCAAACCTGAAAAACGAAGGTAAATAAATCATCGCAGGGCCTGCAACCGACCGGCTGGTAACTTTCGCGCGATTTCGTTGCCGGCCTGGGCCGTCTGGATGACGTTAGCCAACGTGTCAGAATTGAACAGCGAATACCTGTCGACGTTTTGGTTTTCGTCATAAAGTGATCGTTGTTCTTGGCGTTTAGATATCTGTTACTTTCGATAAGTGTAATAAATTAACTAACACAATGGTGAGTAGCCTTTTCCTGTATCAAATTTTAAGTTACCTTTTTTATGTTTTCTTTGGTTATTTTATAAAACAATTTCTTTAATACTGAATAGTTTATGCTATTTTTCATTGGTCTTACATGTTTCCCTCAACCAAGATATCTAGAAAACTATCTGCAATATTGTTTGTAATGTTTAGCGGATTATATAGTTTAGAAATGCTTAGATTCTTATTCTAAATATGAAACTTAATTCTTTAATAAGTCTTAATTCTTTAATAACTTTAATTCATATAAAACATCAAATTCTTGCTTGTTTTTTTACTAGCCTGCATCTCCCAGCGCAACAAATGTCGGTTCTTCCACTAGGTCTCCAGCTAAAGCTGCCGTATCACGTTCCGGTGGCGGTAGCACTGTTAAACAAAGAAAAAGTACCACTACGACGGCTACCAGAACACGGACGACAGGCGCAGGCTCGGTTGGTATGTGGAAATTCTACACTGATGATTCCCCAGGCATTAAAGTGTAAGTATAAAGATATTCTTTCATATAGGTTGATTCTACTACATCTATGTGAATAGTTCTCAGTTGAGAATAATGAAAGAAGTATCTACCAGAAATTTGGTAGATATGATGGTTCATTTGGCATAGCTGTTATTTTTCCCATGCTTGATACACTTGTATAGATTCGCATATGCCTAATAGCTTCATTTTTCAAAACCTGTCACTAAATTTTATTTCCTTTATTCTCAACAACGTATTGCAAACTATCACTATTTATATTGATGTATGTGTACATATATTTTTAGTGGTCCAGTTCCGGTATTGGTAATGTCGCTATTATTCATCGCTTCAGTGTTCATGTTACACATCTGGGGCAAGTATACAAGAGCGTAGGCTAGAGACACCAACGTGAATCATTCCCCTTTTTGTTATTTAATACGATATTTTTTTGTCAATTATATCGACATTGAGAAACTATTTAACGATAATATAAATAGAAAAGTATATTTGCATTTGTAATGACACATGCTATCATGTAATTTATATATTATGTATGATTCTTATGAAATACAGAATTTTTATAAAAGAAATTGTGATTTTTTTAATTATATTGTTAATCAGAAATGAGCAATACAAATTTAGATAATAAATTAAAAAATATCAACTTATTGTAAAATCATTCTTTATTTTACTTTGATTTCATTTTATTACTAATTTGAGTAATTCAAAGTTGACAGAAAACCTTGCCTTGAAAATAATAATTTTAGTTATTTAATACACCACCTTTATTAAAAATAAATATATAATACGTCGTCGATAACAATGAATAGGGCAAATATCTTATATTAAGCTGGATGCTTTGTAATAAGGTTTGCGATAACCACAAGGGCAATATACGAAATTACAAAAAGGGTCACTGTAAATGCATGCACTTCAGGTAAACCTTTATCATTCGCACCTTTCCCACCTAATGAAAAAAAAGCATAAAATTAGAACAATGTTATTAGAAAAAAAACACCTGAAGAGTTTTTATCAAACCGCAGAACTTGTTTTTTGTAAATTGTTATTGTTTTTCTAGAGAGTGCCTTTAAGCATCTACTAGGTGTGTTAATGATCTTGAAAATTTGTACAATTGTGTCATTTTCTAATTATTCATTTCGCGTACAATTTAATTTTTTTAAATATTTTTTTTTTTAATATGTTACCTAAATTCAGTAACTATTTGTTTAAGTGAGTATAATAATAATGTTAGCTTCGTGAATTTCTAAAATACCCAAAAGCAGTCATTGTGTAATCACTTAAAATGATGTAAATTGCTTTTAATAAAAACTTTCAGTTTAAAAATGGCAAATATGTTGACTGCCTACTTCTTGGTTGTACTGCATCTTCATCTAATGTAGGAAGTGGTGGTAGACCTGTAACACAAACGTTTTTAAAACCTCTTTCAGCCCAGAAAGAGGACATCTAATACTATTAAACGAGCTAAAATTGTATGTTTATTTATTTATATTTTCTGATCTCAAAAACGGACGATATTATCGGGATTTCAAGATTCCAGTGCAAAAAATCTGGTTTATGTAGGTCTCAACTTTCAACAAATTTATGTTAGATATTTTTTGAAAAGTGATAATTGGCAATTTTTGACGTTTCATATGACAAATCGAAAAGAATAACATACTTTGAACAATCAAATCAGCCATCCACGGGGCAATTATTGAAAGCGAAATATCGCTTTCCTTTAATTGGAATGCCTGGTATTAATCATTTTTAGTTTCTACGATCAAAATAATATCGAATTTCATTAAGGTTTACCTCACGTAAACCTATCGGTTTTTAAAATACTTGGAATTTTGTGGAAATGTGGTAATAATGTTAATAATTTAAAAACAGAACATTTCTTATCCCTTTTTACTTCAAATTCACCCTGATGTGTACTAATTGATTACATTTCTTCTCAAACCGGTGAAAAAAAATCCTAAAGTCTGTAGTTTTATTATATAAATAGTTTTGGCCTAAGCATTTTAGATAGCATTTACTATGTATATACCGATTTTAAAAAAAATAGAAACATTTTTTATGTACTTTATCCCACAGCATCAAAGGTATTCAGTTTTGGTATATGTATTTCCTTTTTTTAATTTAAATTTTTTATTTGTCCAGCCTGACTGATTTTTTTTCAGTATACGCGAGGTTAGCATAATATTAAATCAGATTCTCTGCTAAAGGGTTCCAACAACACAACCAAACAGAAAATTAATTATGCTTTCTATAAAACATACAAACATTTCTTGGGTTTTGTCGCAAAAAAAAATGAACACAAAGTGGCCAATCGGTAAATAATTTTAAATTAAATACAACACCACTTATAAACTGAGCAAAGCTCGGTCTCCCCCAAATCAATTCTGTATGAATTGTTCAATTTTTAGAAACAACCATTACTTATTAATAGGGCCCGGATCTTTATTTAAATAAATATTTTCGTACTTAAATAAATATTTTGTGATTTTTGATGATAAATAAATATTTGTTTTTTTCAGAAAAATAAACAAATTATTTCTCATTTAATCTAAAT
>JAWQRJ010001195.1:0-16677 GCA_033557515.1 Diorygopyx duplodentatus
ATTGCGAAGTGGGAAAGTCCAATTTACTGTTCTGGCGAGATTTTGGATACAGTTCAAATGGCTGAAGTTTTTGCGGATTCGAAGTCGTTCGTTGACATGACGATGCTGAATCCACCAGAAATGGTAATGGACAATTTCCAAAAGATTATTCAGAATTCAGAATTAAATACGATAGCTTCAACCACTCATCTGTTTTTCCGATGTCCGGGTGGCTTCCGTTGGCTACTGTTTTGGCTTCTGTGCGCTGTCTCGTAACGTCGGCACTCGCTGCTACCGTGACGCGCGCTGCGGCCAGGAATTCGCGTCATGTCCCCGCCCCAACAGTCGAACAAGTGAGGGTGGTGACCAATGACGTAAACCCATCTCCAACAATGACTTCCAAACCAAGACGATCACTCACGTGTATACGAATACGTACAATTACAAAAAAACGTATAGGTACAATTGGCCTATACAAATTGGCAAATTGAATTTTTATTTTTAGGACCCACCAGGAAATAAACAGGAACTAGAACGCAACCCAACCAACCCGCGTGCAATCTAAGAAGACTAAACTGCACCAACACAAAAATTAAAAATAAAACAAAATCCAAATTGTACCGTAACAACTGTTTATTCTGTATCAAATCTAATGGTGCCTGCCTTCTATGCTGTAGGCAATGAACATCACTCGCATTTTACGAGTGGATGGCATTGGACATAATCTACTTAAACACATAAAATCGGTGAAATCTGAGTGTGCTCACCAAAATTGCTCCCTTGCAAGAATGACTTGAACGAACTGCCGTCCTGTCGCGGATCATTTGACGACGTGCAAACAAATTAAGGTCGCGCTTGCGAGGCGATAAGTTATTTCAGGTAATCCGCGGCGAGCTCGTCTCTATTTAGGTTGGTAACGCGCGAGTCGGCCGGCTGTTGCGTTTCGCCGGAATTAATTTGTTTACCAGGCTAATGTTATTTTGATAGTTAATCCCGGTGTGTTGCCGTTAGCGGGCAACAGTGACAACGGCGCACTGAATAGGCGCACAATCCGCGCTCGGGGCGCTTGATTAATGCGCGCCATTAATACCTGGCGCGTACGCGGTCGCCTGGTCACTTCGCTAAGAAGCGCCGCCCGCTTCGTACAGTTACGGGCTTTTGTCAACAATAATGTGTGTCTGGGTGCATGCAAGAAAAAAGTAGGAATATAAAATAAATGCTTAAAGTTCGAGCTTGAATTGCTAAGTAATGAAGTTAACAGAAAAGTGTTTGATTTCTATTCCGTTATTGTATTTATGCATGAAAGCGGTATCTTGTAAATTTATTTTTCGTCTAGTTTTAAGGAAGTGTGTGTCAAACTCTCGAGATTGGGTGTTTTCCTGTGTATACTGTTTTACCCGGATTTTTATGCAGCGTCCTGTTTCTCCTATGTAAATGGCATCGCAGGAACATTTAAGTGGAGTATATACTCCACTAGTGTTGAAAGGTTCGATTTTATCTTTTGCGTTCGTCAAAATATGTATTTTTTGCGTGGGTAAAATAGTATTATTGACAAAAATGTTTTCTCGTATGTAGGTTAATCATAACTTAAATAATGTTTTTTTGATAATAAGAAATACATATTCAATTTCGGAGTTCATCTAGAAATGGAAGTCTTGTTGTGCACATATTGCTTTGCTGCAATCCAATAATTCTTAAGATCTCTTTCTAAAAATACGGAATCCTATTTTAACGTTCTAGTTTTCCGACTTCGCCTCAATTTCACTAATATCACGTTTTCTCGAAATCTCTCCTAATAGTGAAACCGCCCGGGACCTCGATCTCGTCGACAATGCCCCGTTGATAATGACACCGATTGTGGCGGCAGGTAAGTGTTACAGCATCAAGAGCTCTTTGTGACAAAACTATTTTATCGGGCCGCGTTTAGCGCTCCTTTCAGTAACGTCATCAGCAGGCCACGGTGGGTACAGATCATTAAGCGAGTCGGTCTTTAAGTTCTAGTTAGTTTACAGAAAATTATGATCGCTTTTCGGTTCGGACATCTGTCCGTTGCGACGGATCCAATTTTAACAACTCCACGCGACGTGTGTGGCTTACCGATGATTCCTTTTTGCCGATTCTGTTTCCCTGAAAGCTCGCGCGCATACCGTCTTGATGGGCAAATATTTAGAACCGCACTTGAGCGTGACAACAAATTGTTATTATTTTCCTGGTTGACTGATTTTAATCAACCGTAATGAGATCCCACTGTTGGGCCGCAAAGGCCGGTGAACGTGATAAAATTCTGGTCGGTGAATGAATGGGCAACTTTCCGCGAAGGATGAATCTTCGGTTTCACGGCGGATCCTTTTTCATTCATCCTTATTCCAAGAGAAACGCAGAATACACGCGGCCGCGTAACGGTGACTACGACGGCGACCGGTTTTTAGTTCGGCAGGGATTCTGAATGGCGAATAAATCCGCACATATACATCTCGTGCATCTCGTAATAACTCGGTCGGATCGATAGAACGAAAGTGGAATGGCCCCTTCGTCCTCTCATAACTGTTAAATGATCGAAACTATGAGAAACACTCTGCCAAATTGAAAATGGTAATAAGATCGGGGGTAATGTCAATAAATCTTTCCCGGCGAATCGAACCGTCCAATATACCTAACAGGCCCGGGCCGTCGTAAAATGGATCCGAACCGAGCGCGGCAATCTCCCAGGACGAAAATGGATCACCGTTACATACGCATTTTTGTCATAATGGCGAAAAAGGGGTCGACCTCTTTTCTTAAGCCGACGACGTAATCTTCTCACAATACAATCCCGGTAATTGTTTGTTTCAGCGAAGCCTAAGTGCACGGCGTAATGAGAAACTATATTGTGCGCATCGTCATCCGGAAGTTGACATTATAACGGTTGCTGGTTCGCGTAATTTCCTATTTGTATTTTCCTATTTGCGGAGACGTCAGGCTCCTTTGATCGCGGTTAAAAGTTTTTACTTGTCTACAAAATTTCCTGTGCAGAAAGTTCTTTATAAGGTCCGGACATTCCGATGGATTGGACAAGTTTACGTTGACAGTTCTGATGTAAAGAATAATATTTTCGATGTAAAAGCGCAGCACAAGTTTTCAACAAACATCTTTTTATTGTAATAGCCAGCTGTGGTCAACACATCTTATACTATTAAACAAGCTCGATAATCTTGAAGGAGCACATGCAAACCATGATTATTCTTGTATATAAGTGTGTGATTAGCCCCGTTAAGGATTCAACTTATGTATGCCCTTTTAAAGTATCGTTAAAATTTTTATTTTCGTTAAATGTCTTGCTTGGTTACATATTAGTAATGGTTGCGATATGCGTAACATTGCTACGCTGTTGGGGCGGAATTCCTCGGTACGCTACTATAACGGTCTAAATTTCAATATTCATCGATCGCTCTCCGTGGGAACACGCGGAAAAGGCGCGAGCTGGCAGCGAAAAATCGACAAGGAAGGATTCGTGTAGCCGCATATCTAATGCGTACGGGGAAAAAAAAGCGTGCGCTCCTGGCGGAGCAGGTCCGGATTGTAAATTAGCCTACGCGCTGTGCCCAGAACATCGCTGCCGTTGTCCGGTACCAGCTAGCGATACGTTTAAATCTGTTGCCAGAACCAATTAGTGCTCATTTGGAACAAGCAACGATAAATCCCCTGCATAAATAACGCGTTTTCGTTCTGCCACTTGACTCTGATTAGCGACTTCCTATATAATAAAACGTAACTTTGAGGTAAGCGCCACCAGCACGTGAAATACCTCGTATCCACAGCGCACTTCGCGCCGCGTTCGGCATGAGTCACCGGTCGGTGGATTCGCGTTACGCGATGAAACGGAGCTAAGCCGTCGCCCACGCTCGCGTTAGCGGCCCGTCCCGCTAAGGTCACCTGTTCGTTACGAGAGGTAAACCCTAATCTTTTCCGCCTCGTTATGCATTCATTCATCTGTGCGGCGAGGAAAGCGCGCCGACCATTAAATTTATTATAATGTCGTAGGCGATGGACGAGCGGCATATGGCCGTTTGGAACAACGACACCGTGCTCTCGACAAAACAGCTCCGATAGTCCGTAACAGTACTCGCTGTTAATGCGCGTGCATTACGCCTGTCGCCCTCCATAAAGAAAACACAGTTAACCGGCGCATTAGCGATATCTCACCTATTATTAATTCGGACCGCGAAACACCCACGTTTGTGCGCTCCAAGGAGCGCAATTTGTCGGCGCACTGGAAATGACTGTCGCTTTCCGAAGCACGCCGAGCAAATTGCAAAAACGGTTTCATTAGAAACGGAGTGAGAACGAAAGACACTGTCGATTGTCCTGGCTGCCTTGAAGTTACTAGATTACTCAAAAATATCGCGATTCACGAAGTCTCAAGAGCGTTTACTTTATTGAACTATGCTTGTGCTAAGTATATTTTGTTACGGTCCAATTTTGATTTTGTTTTATTTTTAATTTTTATGTTGGTGCAGTTTAGTCTTCTTAGATTGCACTCAGGTTGGGTGGGTTGCGTTCTAGAGACTGACTTACGGGTTCCTGTTTGTTTCCTGGTGGGTCCTAAAAATAAAACCTATACTTTTTTTTGTATTTGTACGTATTCGTGTACACGTGCGTCATTGGGTTTACGTCGTGGGTTTACGTCATTGGTTCCCACCCTCACCTGTTCGACCGTTGGAGCGGGAACACGAGGCGAAGTTCCTAGCCGCGGTGCGCATCACGGTAGCAGCGAGTGCCGACGTTACGAGACAGCTCACAGAAGCCAAAACAGTAGCCAACGGAAGCCACCCGGACATCGGAAAACAGATGAGTGGTTGTATCTATCGTATTTCATTCTGAATTCTGAATAAGCGTGAACCAGCGGGAGGTTGTAAACAACTTACCTTTGTATCCTTTTAAACTGGCCTTCAGCCGTATTAAAGAATGTTCATAAGTATATGTATGATTATTCGACTTGGTATGTAGGGGTTCGTACAGAACTTTGGCGAGCTCTAACCGAATTTACGTGTGAACTTACACGTGGGTGCTTTGATTAGAAGTGTTGTCCTCTACTCTTGGTTGGCCAACAGATTAGTAGTAGCGTTTTCTTTTTCTTTATTTACTAGTTTAATATTGGATTTTATCCTTGCAAACCCACGTGGAGTATTAAGACTAACTGTTATTACCTTGATGGCAATTACTATAATTACTGTACAAATTAATCCTGTATGCCTAGACAGTGGGAATTCTTTATATCCTGATATTGCTTATTCGTGAATATTATAGGTATTATTATTAGCTTTAGAATTTTCTTTACCTGGGAGAAATTCCGTTTATTTGTGAACTTCACCATTTCGAGTTTTTGTGCGAGCTAGCTAGGTAAGTCTTGCGTTAATGAGAAAACTCGTGGCGCCAAAAATTTATCTTCGAACCCTACCCTTCTCCACTGAGCAGAGAGTTGCCGTAGGACTTACCGCGCATTAGGAATTGGTACTGGGTATTGTTTGTTTATTAATTGTCTTATTTTGTAATTAGCGTGTGGTGGGTTGGCGGCGTCAACGGTAGCAATTTTAATTGGTTAATAGTAGGTAGGATTGATTACAACGATACCTATTTTCAATATCTCTGTCTATGTATAACGGATCGCCGTTATATGTAGACAGTTTGTTTATAAAACAGTATTATCTACCCGCATCCGTGCATAAAATACTTATTCATAGTTCCAAAATGATACAGGACGCTTTATTGCCAATTGGTCAACAGTCGGAGAGAGAATAAAGATTTAAAACATTATCGCGATCATCGCACAAGAAAAGTGTCACATTAAATGAAAAACGAGGATATCGTTAATAACGATATGGACTAAAATATCAAAGTATTTTTCAATGTTTTATGTTGAAAAACCTTACTTTACTAGAGCATCGATACTCAACTGTATTGTGGAGTGATTTGACGGTCACCGCTCGGGCTGTTTGAAGACTGTCGCTTTCAGAGGCACGCCGCGCCGAGCAAATTACAAAAACGTTTTCATTACGCCAGTAGAGAGGGCGCTGCTCTCTCGCAGCGTGAGCCGAGGCACTCGTAGATTCTAAAACTAGTTTATTAACGATTAAATCGGCGATGCCGCGCTCACGGAAGCCCCGATATACAGCGATTACCGTTTTTTCGATTAGCAGAAACAAGCTCGTTTTTATTGGCGGCCAATTGAACATGTTATAAATTGATATGTGAGCGGCGCGTTCGTTTTATTCTGATTCGGAATTCAGATTTCTGCGTTACCGAACCCGTCCCGCCGAGTATCTTTACATCTCTCGCGCGCTCATTTGTTTTTCGATCGTACACATGTCGTGCTCGTACGCGAGAGATCTTCTTTAGGTACTTATTGCCGCTTATCTATTGACTGTGGCATATTTTATGTTGTAATTAAGATGGTTAATTAGATTACGTCAGGGATTCCCGGCCCGAGGCGCACCGGATACCTTTCAGATGAGCGAGCCGGTCGTTTTGAAGGCAGCGAACCGTATCGCCGCTTCCAAAACTCTTTCGATCGCGAAACACATTGGCGCTCAACTTAAATTTTCGCTACATTGACAAATTGATATTAAACAATAACGTTTCCAATTCTCTCCCACAATAATACCCACGTATCCGAGCTCGCGATTACAATAAACAGCAAACGAAAATAATTCAAACGTCAAGTAAACGATAAACGTTCGTCGTCCAGGTACCGTTAGGCCCGTTATTGTTTGAAGGTGCCCACGACATCGCGTGCATTATGCATTCCGTGCTGTATGCGCTGGCTGAAATATTGAGATGTCGGTCGCATCGCGGCGACCGCATTATCGTACGCCAAAGCGCCAACAGGTCCGCCGCGGGAAGTCAACGGCCATATTAGATCGAGAAGCGGAACGGTATGTAATTCAAATATTTATCATTCAAGGCCCCACACTTCGAAGCGCACGAGCGGTAGTCGAAGCAGTACACCGGTTTTCACCAATTAATTTTCATCGATACGCGTACGTCACTTATCTTAGCCTTATCTTAGCCTTGTAAGGACAAGACCTAGTCAACAATTTTCTTCTATGCTTGAAGCATCTTTATCTTTTTGTTTCTTCGAATCATCGTGTTAAAAACTGCCAGTGTCCTCTGATTCGAACGGTTGAATAGTTACTACAGTGGTTCAGTAATAAAATCGTCTTTATCGGCCTGTTATACATTTATTTATCATTCGGCCCCACACCTCGAACTGCTACAGCATCGATGCCGATTCGTTCGTTCTCTCCCCTATTGACTTTCATCGATCATTTCAGCTCGGAGTGCGTATCTCACTTATCTCGCCGTGTAGCACGGTAGCCGATACTCTATTGTAAATCTCTTAGCCGGTGCGCAATCCACCGGGAAACCAGTACATAAAATCTCAAGTGAAGCGGCGGCCGAGTGGCTCCTCTATTCGTTCCGCCGCGAGCTGGTCTGTTGGAACAGCGGCTATAATGAACCCATTACCATTGAGCGGCGATCGACACAATTCACACATACGGAACGAGTTGGAACCTCTTTAGGGCTCATAGAAAAATATCTACGTCCCTTTTTTCTGGTTTTCTTTTAATTGCCCCGGTAGCAATTTAATATCAATTGTTGTTACCGTTGACGCCGCCAACCCAACACACGTGAATTACAAAATAAGACAATTAATAAACAAACAATACCCGGTACCAATTCCTCCTGCGCGGTAAGTCCTACGGCCACTCTGCTCAGTGGAGAAGGGTAGGGTTCGAAGATAAATTTTTGGCGCCACGAGTTTCCTTATTAATGCAAGACTTACCTAGCTCGCACAGGCTCGCACAAAAACTCGAAATGGTGAAGTTCACAAATAAACGGAATTAGAGCCTCCCGCTGGTTCACGCTTATTCAGAATTCAGAATTAAATACGATAGATTCAACCACTCATCTGTTTTCAGATGTCCGGGTGGCTTCCGTTGGCTACTGTTTTGGCTTCTGAGCGCTGCCTCGTGACGTCGGCACTCGCTGCTACCGTGACGCGCGCTGCGGCCAGGAATTAGCCTCGTGTCCCCGCTCCAACAATGACCTCCAAACCAAGACGGTCACGCACGTGTATACGAACACGCACAAATATAAAAAAACGTATAGGTACAGTTGGCCTGATACAATTAGCCTGATACAATTAGCCTGACACAATTAGCCTGAAAGAAAACTTAAAATAAACTAGCGAACGAAACTTCTACGGAGTACTCTGACAATCCGTCTACTCGACGAAATCCAAACCTCCTGCTCGAAAATTCAGGAAGATTTGCCTAAGAATTCAGAGAACTCCCTCTGGACCAACGCCGCACTTTTGAAATAAAATTCACTCGAAGTATACGCTACGCTATCACTTCCCAAACTAAAATAACCAGTTGAACCCCAAGAAGAAAAACTATACCAACACCTGACATCTATTAACGAAAACCTATACTCCATGAGACCAACTTAAAAGGTAGGGAAGGGGAATAACTAAAGGATCTAGCGATTATATTTAGGAAAGGTAGGAAAGCTTAAGGCATTTAGGAAAGGTTATTTTTAGGACCCACCAGGAAGTCAGTCTCTAGAACGCAACTCACCCAACCCGCGTGCAATCTAAGAAGACTAAACTGCACCTACATAAAATAAAAAATAAAACAAAATCAAAATTGGACCGTAAAATTGTGAGAATTTTTCTACGGCTTCGTAATTATATCAAAACTAGCTTACTGGAAGTGATCGAAAGAATTCCTCGGTACTTTTAATCGCCGCCGCGGCAATTTGCTGCAATCCATATGGAGGCCGCGATTCTGAAAAGCGATCGATTTGTGATCTGATAACTTTAAACGTTTCTGCGAAACCTCTTCCCTGTACGGTACTTTCCCAGTTAATTGGGATGTTTCGCAGACCGGTTTTTCCTCCTTTATCTTCGACGGAGGAAAAGCGACGGGCAGATTTCGGCTTAAGGAGACGGGGACGTCGTAATTAAATTAATCGCTAAGAGACCGGCTTTCCTGCGTGGTCGCCATCTCGGCGAGCGCTGGACGACGCTGCACGGAAGAAGTTGAGCCTCCAGGGCATTGTTAGTATGTCATAGGCGTTGCCGATGTCTTATTTTGTTCGTCGTCCGGAGATAGGCCGCAAGCTCGTAAAGGTCAGCCCGTAAGTATATATATGTCAGAGGGGTCCGCTGGCGATTTGTCGGCTATCAAGACGACACCTTTTCGCGGAAGGGAACGAAAATTACACAATTCACAAATTATTGACAAGAATAGGAAGGTTTACATTTCTCGATCATTGCGATGTATTGCATCATTGTCTCCCGATTGTAATTGAGATTAGATTTTATTGCTGAATGGGATCTAATTTAGTTAGCGGAAAATTGGAACCGCCAGAAACGTCTAGCCAGACGTCGACTAATTGGTCCCGACACGTGTGCCTCCAATAATACCAGACGTAGCGGGCGCCGTGCTCGATCATTGTCGTTTTCTCGGTCGAGACGTTAACGAAGCGACTACATCGCTCGAACGGGAGCCCCGATAAATCAAAACAACTGCTCACGGGAGGGTTGGAGATAATACGCCGGCTCCCGGAGGTGCGCGCGATGACGTTATACCCTTCAGTGTGGCGCAACGACGTCGGAGTCGCGTAATCTGAATGTAAATTCAGATTCGTTTTTAATGGGGAAAGTCTCGGGCTTGTTCGAACTTTACGGTCCCCTTTTATTTTCATCGTGGATGCGAAGTTTTAGGTTTATGCTTTGCCACCGCCAAAAGGGGCTCTTTTAATTATTTACCCATATCTCGACATTATCGTGTTCATCTTTTACCCGCATTCGCATTGTTCTAATTGGCGAACGGCGAATGAGCACGGCCCATGCTGTGCAAATAAACAACTTCGTTATTAGGCGATTTTTCGCAGATTGCGTGCTCTGCGAAGCGGAAGTTCCGAGTTGCTTCCTTACTTAGAACTGTAGAACTTTATACGTTCAATTAAAGTAATTTCATTGTTGTCTTTATTTCGTTAATTAGTGAATATCCTAAAGCTTACATCGTCCTTTTACGTTTAATAACCGTTAATAAAATACCAAATTGAAAAATTAAGTCACAAGGAAGGCACTGTTTGTTTCTTCAATGATGAATTGCAGGAAGAACGATAGTAATTGTTATAGGTCTTTAAGAAATATGGTTGCGGGGTGTGTTACAGTTGGCGCGTTAGTAATTAAATAACGCGGTCGGATTCTAGTGCCGTGCGTGCGGGGCTGCCGTTGTCCGTTGGCGACCCGGCGACGGCGGCGGATATTGTATTACCCCGCGGCTGGCTTTTTTTCGAGACCGAGGCGATGAATATACCCAGTTTTACCGTTACCGTAGGCTTTACTGCCAGCTCGGGCCGTAAATAACGCGCGAGATGTGCGCTCCGGCCGATTGTTTACAGTTAAATTCCTGTATCCCACTTGCTTGCCACCGGATCTCTCGGTCCCATATTGAGACGGCGCGGCGGCCTCGAGCGCATGCGGGACCGTGAGCTTATTATGTGAGCCGCGGCCATTTCATAGCGATTATTGTGCAGATGATGTACGGAAGAAACGCCGGTGCGGACGGACGCAATTAATTCCAGCGGTTAAATCGACGGCAATTACGCGAAAACCACCTGACAGCGATCGTGAGGGATTTACCAAGAGGCACCTCCTCGGAATGTATGTTTCAATTAATTTGGTGATAATCCAATTTTACTACGATTTTAAACGATTCCGAATGAGTTTCTACTACGTCGTAGCCGATCTCAAGCCCGCGTTGAGGACTGGTGTCGACGGACTTATTCCACTAAATCCTGAGTACCACCAGCCATCTGAGGAAACGCTCAAGACACACAAAATAAGCGAGCAAAGACTCTACCCCGATAAAGGAGAAGATCTGCACACTAAGAATGAAAACAAAGTTTTTCAACGTAATCACAATTAATGTACCAGTTGAAACCGCAGAACAGGAAGTGAAGAAAACCTTCTACCATTAACGTGAACAGGTATACGACTCGGCACCATCTAATTAAAGTAGTGTTGGGTGACTTCAGCGCAAAAGTGTGCAGAGAAGATATACATATATTGTCAAGTCGTGGGACAGAATAACCTGCATGAAGGAAGCAACAACAATGGACTAAGAGTAATTAATTTCGGAAATAACTCATGGAAAGACTACACAAACAGGGCAGGCCGTCGAGAGGGACGAGAGGGAGATGCCTACCGAGAATGGGTAGAGGAGAGCGGCCGTGGACCGTGACGGATGGAGACGAAATGAAGAGAAATTTGTGGAGGCTTGGATCTGTTTTAGCGCCATCGGAGAGAGGGAAAGAATGAGTTTCACTGATCCTGCATGTCGTGTTGACATAAATTGGCGCAGTCAGTAGGATATTAAAAGGTCGCTTCGACCGCTAACCTCGTGATGGAAGTGATCCGATAGTTATTTAAATGGTGGCGGACTTACACAGTATCGGCTACATTAAGTGTAAAAGGTTTTCTTTAGCGCACACCACGGGGCACTAAATCAAGTTAACCGCATTCACACAACTCTTCGCTGGCTTAGTAAATCGTACAAGCCGGCCGTTTAATAATTCATTACGCTAACAGTAATAGTGTTTTCCCAGTACCTGCGACAATGGGTACCGTACACGTATATGCATATACGTTACTTAAAGGCGGCCTCTATGGGTGACCAATAAAGTTTATGGTTCTCTGGTACGCTATTGTTGCTGCCAGTCTGGGAACTCTGCTTTTTTAATTGAATTTCACCGCACGACCGTAAAGCCATTTCCGAACGTGCCGTAATCGCCCTTTTACTCCAGTATCGATGGTATCGCGTTAAAATTGTAACGACGTGCGAACGAAGAAAGACCGCGCGTGTGTGTGCGTGCGTATGCTTTCCCCCGTACACGCCGCCGTTGATTTATCGACCGTAATTGTCGGGTACGAAATATCAGCGATTGGGTAGCGCTAAAATCGCGGACCGTCCACCGTAATTACAAATTATTTTCCGTTAGACCGTATCATCATCATTAATAACGAATAATTTAGACCGATAAAAGGGCGAGGCTGACGAACGAGGGCCTCTCGATAACGACAACCTGTTTCTAAATTAACAATACGCCCGGTACCCCACTCTCTCATTTACTTACTTGCTTACTTCCTCGAGAGTCATCCATTAATCTTAACGACTATCGACGCGTTACTGCTTTTCGGGACGTAATTAGAAAATTTCAATTAAATGGAGTACTAATAAACTTTAAATTTACCAGAAAGCTACAGAAATTTGTGTATTATAGCACCTGGTTAAAGTTGCTCTTCGGAAATTACAAGAATCTAATTAGGCACACCTTCCGAACGTCCAGTTGACCTCCCGGAACTAACTACGGCTATGACGCAGTTAAGTAAACGCCCACTTGCGCCATACACGGCATCCCCATCAAATTAATATTAACCGCGCGTATTTGTTAATTGCGAACGTGTAAATACCTCCGCGTCTAACTGTCGATAATTGCGCCGACCATCTGAAATGCGTGTATTTTCCAAGCGATAACAACCGACGACCGTTACCGTAATCTTCCGATCGATGCCAATAGCTGAAAAACGCGCAACAAAGCAGATTTCATAATCGCTCCATCTTCCGTATAAATCTCTTTGAATCGCCCAACTGTCGTCGTCGCGAATTATGTCACGTCTGTTCGCGAACCAACAATCGCTACGCGTAACGCGAGGATATCTCTATTAGATCGGTCGAGAGCGAATATCGCGCGAAATTTATCATCGCGAGAGAACCGCCGTCCCCAATTACCACGGACTGTAAAATAATCCCGGATAGTACATGGAAAAGGCCGGCTGGCTCGCAAAGACTTCTTGATTTATTTCACAAAGAAAAATATAAATAAAAGGATAATTACACACGGTGGCTATTTTGCCAAAGACGAAAGAAACGAACGTTCGCGATACCGTCTTGCGTAGCTACGCAATACGCAAGAAAGGCATATCTTCATTCAGATTACAACTAGCGCGCGTACCCTTAAGAGATTAATTCCAGCTATTAAGAATACGACCGGCAACAATGAGTTCATGCCTAGAAGCGTACGACCTGCTTTGACCTGGTTGACCATTGATATTATCGCCACCTCTCACATTATCCCTCCGACCTCCCAACGTTCGTACTATAGTCTGTTTCGTTTATTACTTCGAAAAGAAGCGAAGTAATAAATAATTATTCTCAGAAAAAGTTTGGATCTTCATTTATTACAGTGGCAAACTAACAAATTCGGAATCTCTTTCTCCTATCGTACTACATCCATCTCTATCAATGGCTGCACGCTGCCAGTTTCTCTCGACATTCTACATTGACGGTAATTCTATGTGATTAGAGCGATACAAGTGAAGTGCCCGCTTCAGCTAAGTTAAATCTTAGCAGGCACACGGATGATGGAATTACTGTAAGTTACAAAATATTCTTACTAATATTTTTTGTTTGTGTGTTATTGAATAAGTTTTATGCGCTGCGTTCATTCATGTACATAGAAGTATCCAGAGTTTGGCTCCAGAATATTTTTCTTTTTTATTTTATCGCGAGCGCGGGTGGTTTATTATTTGTTTTCTTTTCGTCTTCGATGTAAAAAAGAAAAGAAGTTTTCACAGTGCAAGGAATCTTTGTAAGGGTTATTCACTTTTGTTATGGTGAGATGGCATCAACGTCCTTGGTTGCGAGCAATTTAATTTGGAGTTCTTTTTTTTAAACGGGGCATTAATCTCGCCTGTTGCTTCCTGGACGCTAACGCACCTAAAACGCTTAATTATGCGAACATTTGCAAATAAGAACAACCGGGCCGCGCTAGTTTGTACTACCATTTCTGCGATTTCCAACTTCTCCGCGAGAATTAAGAGCTAACGAGAAATTTATGCGACGGACTCCTGACTCCTCGTCGTTTAGCGCTTAATCGTCGAGAATTTACATAATCCAAATAATGCCTGGGTAGTTGACCGCCGACTCCGCTAGGAGCTAACGCGACCGTTTATTGCCGTGTGAAACTGATAGCGAAAACAGCTACAGAATGCACTAAATGGCCTAATCGAAACCCGGAATTATCACCTGCGGTTATCTCGCCAATAAAAACACAGTTTTATATATAGCCTGCTAAGATCGTTAAACGACCGTGCCATTAAGTTATTGACAGTTAAAGGTGTCCATACTCGAAATTGAGGATTAGGTAAGCGATGACAGCGCTACCGAGTAAGTCTGTATATACATATATAGAGAGACAGCAGACTTACCTAAGATGACGATGACGATGAATTCAACTGAGATGACTAAAAAGAAAGATTCCGAATGACCTTGAAAACTGCTTTATTTAGTCGTATATCTCTAAATTAAATTACTCTCGCTGTAATTTTAGTATCGTAATATTACGTTTTGGAATGGCACAATAAACAGGAAGATTGTTATTTTACACAAGGTTAACTCTTCAAGTGAACACAGTTAAGTATCCATAAACATAACAGTAGCATTCAATAAGTTGTGAAAGTAAGAGTGAAGCAAATTCTTCAATTGAAAGAGCGCACGTGTAGGACTTTCGTTTGTTCGTCATTAAAGTGATGCTTACCAACGCTAAATCACTCATTAGTGCTTCGGAACGCATTAAGTTTTTATACAGTTACAACGTAGATACGTATATCGAAAGTTATGCTTCCATTTTCTTCAGCAGTGAATAGGTTTTAATGTGACTTTTATTCGATAAGACTGAACAGCACCTAATAACTATTTTTTATAGTAGCTACATTTTTAATATACGCCCAGTGAATGGTTGGAAGTATATTACTGTGCATTTCCATCTAAAATTAAAAATGTTCATAGAGGTTCTTTCATAGAGGCACTTGTTGGGGTTGAGCTGTTCCCTCTGCATTTTCCCAGATCCCAATCGAACAGCGCGAACGGTATTATCCGAAACCCCCTATTAAGCTCGCAGTTCCGTGCAGATTGCTATCCACTATTCATCATCGCAACTGCTACTAGCCCCGACGATTTGCATATCGCGGTAGCTCCGGAGCAAAAGTGTTGACACGGCTACCGAGCGTTTCGCGTTTCTTTTTATTTCGGCATCGCTGGAGCCTACGCCCAACGCTCGTAATATCCATACCGACGGTCCCATTGAGACGGATCGCCTCGGAGAAAATGATTGATTTCGCAGGGCCCACTCCGCAAAAAGAAGAGGGCAACGTGATTACCACTCCATTACGTAGCGAGAACGTCGAGCAAATTGGCCCGTGAAGGACGGATGTAAAATATTATTACGTAAGGAGCGCTTATTGCTCTACATGCCGCGTAAATAGGTTATTATTGCCAGATCTCCTTTCGATTTTTAGACCGGACAGCGTTAAGCCTTAAACTGTTACTGTTGCAACCAATAGGATAGGATACAATAAGGACCTAATGGTTTAAATGGGCAATTTTAGGTTTTTACTCTTATTGCGCCTCTGTGACAAAACAGGTAGTGAACGGAGTACTTTATCGTAAATACCATTTCGATAAGTGTGCCAAAAATATTAGGTAAACCACTTAAAATTAAAGACTTACCTATCTATCAGACCGTTGCCTGGAATCTGATGAAATCTGAAACAATAATAGAGAAATATAAATTACACATTTTTTGAATACACCATATTAATCAATTTCTAAGAGTCGTCTTCAACATATTCTACCTCACACTGATTCACAAGTTATTGCTTTGAATTAATTTCCTTGCAAAGGAAAACTTTTTGTCCTCAACGAAGAAAACTTATTTTTATAATTTTATACTCGTAAACGACCGATAAACAGAGATAGCGTCCGTAATTGATATTCCTACCCCTACCGTACCTCTTATTGAAAATGATTCAAATGCGGCCATTCCCAACATCCGCTTGTTAAATATCTAGATGTGACACTAAAGTATTCATAACGATGCGTGCATAATTCCCTGCGCATCGGTTATTGAGGATGCGTGTATTACATAGTCGACTTACACAAAAACCTTATTAGACATTTCTTGCCGTACACAACCTCTGATGGTAGGTACGCGCACCTAGTATTAGAGTTCATTATTGTTCATCGATAAGTAGGACATACAGTTAAGCACAAACGCTTCTTGTATAGACTTATACTTTTTGATGTTCTACTAATTTACTGGCGACCGTATTTGGAAGTTATGGCATTGTGGAATTGTTTCCAACCCATCCCACTGTGGAGTTTTAAAAAGTCCCGTTCTTGAATAATGCCGATAATGCTACGACTTGATGAGAACGTTATGTGAAAACTGATGAAGTTTTGCAGGTGTCTATACTAATCCATATACAGACAACGTTGGTAATAACGAATCTCATGGCACCAACATAATTAGTTCACTTTAAAGGGGAACCTGGTTCACAAAACTCGAAAAACGATTTCGATAGTAATACTCATCAAGAATACAGCCAAAATAAATATTCCCGTACCATTAAGCCGCGCCCAAATTCTTCAATACGTAGTGGGGCGTTATGCTTTGCCGCAGGTTAGTCGCGCCTGGCCCGTCCAGGGAGTATGTCGTATTAGCTAGTGCTGTTTTACGTAATATCTCTAAGATCTACGTAAAAACGGAGATGTTAGAAATATCTCCTTTCAAATGTTATGGGCA
>JAWQRJ010001196.1:0-16669 GCA_033557515.1 Diorygopyx duplodentatus
GCCTTCTATGGCTCTTCGATTTCGTACTTGTTCCATGTTTGCTCTTCCTCGTAACTTCTATCATCTTGGGGCTCTTTCCTTCTTTCTGCTTAATCTTTCTTTTCCTCTTCGTTTTTCTTCGTCACTTTGAAATGCCGCCTCTCTCCTTTGTTATCTCCTGCTTCTTCCGCCCTTTTCCTTTTCCGGCTTCCTTGTTTCGTATTCATTGTACACTCTAGAAGACCGCATGAATCGTATAGCTATGTGAGACTGTGATTCATATGATTCCTAAGAGAGTTTTGGCCCTCCTTTCTGTCTTCTCTCTCTACTTCTTTTCTTTTTTCACATTGCACCTTCTTCTTTTATTCTTTCTTTTTACTTCTAATTCCTTGCTCTTTCATTTTCTGCTGGCATCTCCTTTCTTCATTTTTCTTTCCTCACCTTTCTTTTTCCTCAGTTGGGTCTTTTTTCTTTCCGTCTTTATCAGTCTTACTCGATCCTCTATTCTCGTGTCTTCTTAATCTGGCTTCGTCCATTTTCCTTCATCATCTTTCTTCTTTCCTATTCCTGCTCATTCCTTCTTCTTCATATGAACATTCGTTTGAAAATTGTAGGAATCAAATTCGTAGGGGAAAGGAAACGAAGAAGTTGCGTTTTAGGTAGAAAAGATTTTGCCCATTTTCCATCAGATATTTAGGAATGTTATCAATGTTGAAGAAAATTGAAATAATATACAGATTACTTTAAAATTAAAATATCTATGGTGCAATCCTTATTCATTAATGATAAAATATACAGTTGAATAACTTTATCCTACTATAGTCCTATTGTTGGTTTGGAATGTTAAAACATTGAAGTAATAATAAAAATATATTTTATAAAGTCGTACCTTTAATTCATTTTATAAATACCCCCATTTCGGGTATTTGCCCGGGTAAATACCCCAAACTACCCTGGGTATACCCACAGAAATAAATACCCAAGTATTTTACATCACTAGTCACAACTATCTGAACGATAGTTCCAGTTAGTCAAATGATATGTCCACTACGTTGACAACTATATTAAGTCTACTACGTTGAAAATGACATATCTACTACGTGGAAAATAATATATCCACTACGTTAAAAATGATATATCCACTACGTGGAAAATTATATATCCACTACGGGGAAAATTACATGTCCAAGATGTGGAAAATGATATATCCACAACGTGGGAAATGATATATTCACTACGTTGAAAATTATATATTACGTGCTATAATACCTTGATAAATGAATTCTTTTCTAAATATTTGCAGCATCTCGTACGGAATTTTCTCGACGTCTTCTACAATGAGCACTTTTCCAAACCTAATAGAGAGTTCCAACGTATTTAAGAATTTAGGAGAATCTGCTGTAATTTTCTCCACAGTCTTGTGCCTGAAATGTGTCTCTATCCATGTTACAGCGACCGATGTTGGATCTATTATCAAAGGAAATATTTTGGACTAAAAAGGAGGAAGTTATTTTATAATTGAAAGAGAACTGTACGACAAAATTACGTTCAGAAGGATAATTGCGTTTTGAACTGATAACTGGTCAGAGCTCAGACCCTCACTCTGCCATTGCAATTGCTCCCTTTCAGAAGCAAGGAAATTTTCAAATGAATATTCCGCATGGAAAATGTCGTGTAAGATGTCCTTCCACGATTTCTGTAGACTCCTATCAAAAATATTAGAATTTAAACGTTAATTTCTTGGGTTCAATTTCGTAAGAACATACAATCTTTTATCTTCAGGTTCTCCAGACAAATACGTAATAAAAGCAGCTGTCATCAAGCAGTTGGATGGTAGATTTTGCAATTCCTGAGCGAATTTTTTTAGCTGAAACATAATTTTCGAATAGAACAAAACAGATCAAAAAATTTCAAGCTTACTTGTTGCTTCCATCGCTCGTACTCATCGTTGAGTCTGTCAACTAATACTTGGGCAGCGTTTAGAGTCGTTTGAACTGCATTCAACCCAATTTCAATTTCTGCCGCCTCTTTGGTATATGTTGAAAGTTGCTCTTTGAGTTTTTGCACAGTTGTGTCTACGTCTGTTAAGCCAGCACTTAAAACTCCCAATTGATCCTTCGATTGTTCTAAATTTCTATTGAATGAAGCATAAACGTACGTATTCAAAAAATTCTAAATTCAAAATACCTTTTCAATTTGTTTTGCTCCGTAGTTAGCGGTTTTATCTTATCAAGTACATGAGAGTATCGAACATTAGCAGTCACCCAGGCAGCTAGAGGAGCTGCTGCTACCGATGCTCTCTTTGCTATGGCTGGTTCAAAACTATCATATTTACTCCTCATCAATCTTTCAACTGCTTGTCTGCTCTCAGGCGTTATTCTGCTTGCTTCAAAAGACCTTAAGGGGAACCCAATTAGCAGTTGTTTCAGTACGCAGATTTACTCACCTAATGTCTTCTTTCACTCCTCTTTTAGCCAAGAAAGTCTTCATGCTGTTCCATGAAGTATCTTGTATTCCCATAAGTCGCAGAACACCCTCTAGAATATCACGAATGGTATCAGGAGGGGCTCTGAGAGACCTTATTTCTGAAAGTGCTTCTGTTTTTATATTACCAACTGCAGCACTTGCTTGCGTTATCAAAGGTTCTACCTCTCTTAATTCTTGTTCAATGTCTTTTTGCCTGGAAGAAATACGTGTGATAAAATGCAATGTTAGTGTTTGACACTTAATACGCCAGATCTTCAGATTTCCTACCTTTTCTTCAATAACACATTCTCGTTTTCTGTATCTCGTTTTAACACTTCCATTTCTTTCTTTTGAGTATTAGCATCCCTCATGGTGTTGCTTATCATATCTAAAGCAGCATTCGCCATTTCTTGTTTTTCAGTCAGTTTACTTTGCTGCTCTGATGCTTTCAGTTTAAGGTCATCAACCACGTGTCTAGCTTCAGTGAGCTTGGTTACACCAGCCTTTAAAATCAAAGGGAATATTTGCAAAAGTTAATTAGGGTATATAATAAAATGCAAATATATGCTTACTTGTAATTTGCTCTGCTTCTTTAGTATCTCATCCTTCTTTCGAGTAAATATGTCCTTGTATATTTTCACCAGTTCCATGTACCTACTAGGAGTGCAAATTGCCGATCTTATCGTATCGTGAAAATCTGAGAAGTATTTTGTTGTTTCCTCATGATTGTCGTGCAACCTAAAAAAATAATCCAACCATTTTTCTGTGAGTAGATAGAGAATGAAACATACTCTTTGAGGAGTTCACGTGGTATATAATCCATGGTATCATTGCTCCATTCTGCCATCCACACGATGTGACATTTTTGATATATTGTTGGGCATTCTGATAAAATGCTCCAAAGATTATCATTGTTCTCATCTAAGCATATTATGATATGTAGCCTTTGTTTAGCACCTAAAAAAGAAAGCGTTCTCTCCAGAAGTAACTTAGATTTCTACTATAATTATAATCTACTATTACTGTAATTTAGATAGCTTACGTTGGACGAAAAAGTTACGTAGGTCTCCTTCAAAATTTTGCATTGAGGCTTCGTCCTTCAAACCAGCCAAGAGAGACTCAAGCTCGGCTTCATTGTACAATCCCGGAATCTATAATTATATAAACCTAAATACTTGCAAACCTGTTGTGTACACCGAATTAGGTTTATTTAAATTTTACCTCTCCCGAGCAAAGCAATGTGTTAACTGCATTAAGCACCACCTCATTATTCATCATGTGATCTTCAAATAACAAATGGACATCTTCTCCTTCTACCCCGCAGATTTGCAACACCTAGAATGAAAATGCGGTATCATCTAATGTACAGACCCTTTACAAAACTCACTTGTTTTAAATCGTTGAACAAAAACTGTGGTTTGGTCGCACAGGGGATGATCAAACGCGCATTTTGCAATGAAGAAATGATTCTTACAGCTGATTTACGTCCAACGCCCAATTTACCAATGAGCAAAAGATTACCTGACGCATCAGTCATCGTTTTACTAATACATGATGTTAAATGCAATAATTCTGGTATATGCAGTAAATTTAGTTTGCTGCCATCGCGTTCTGAAACGTACAATATTAGACCAGTTCCCAATAATTTTGTTATAGTTAATACCATATTGAAGAATCCCTTTCTTCAGTAGTACATTCCAGTCATCTTTGCTGATTTTCGACAATGAATTTTTGGTGCTTGCAGGTGCAAACGTGGGGACATAAAAGAAATTGCGCAAGTTATCCACAATATTTGATTTTCCCCAATCACTTAAGAAAGTGTTATTCAATATAGAATTGAGAGAGCTGCGGTGTTCTAAACTGACCAGACGACTTCCAAATGTGTGTTCGGATGCAGAAAATACTATCTCCAAAACGTATGTTTCAACGTCGACGTTGGCTTCGTTAGAATATCTTGATAAGCTTTCACATAATTTCGTTATATCGTTAGGACTAAACACGTAGTGCTCGTACTCGGTTATTGTAAAGGTTTGTTTCACCTGAAGAAAAAAAGATACCCTAAGTAGTCAAAGTTTGAAAATTTGACCAATAGTCGTTTGAGTTCACTGCTCACCAAAATTTTGCTGCCACTACTCACAAGATCAGAAGGGTTGTGGGAGATCAAAGCATAGATTTTATTTCTTCCCTTATACATTTAATGGTCAAAATTTGAAAAGCAAAGGCTTTCAAAATTTGTGATTTCACTATTGAATGAACAACAGTGAAAATAACGTTAAATCAATCACTACTGGCTTACCTTTTCGTAAATTGAAAGAATCGTGTTGGCCAATTTTGATATTTTCTGCTTTGTCCAAACGTTATTCGTCGGTAAAGCATCATTCAAAGCACTTGTTAAACGTTGATTGCATATAATAACTAAATTTTCAAGTTCTGGTAACCTGTTAAAAAACAACAAACAGTACAATTGCTTATGCTTAGAATACAATACTATTGCATAAAGAATAGTTCGAAAAATTGCGCTATAAATGATATACTAAGATCAAAACAATAGTATCCATGACATCAGAAAAAATTACCAGTGCGCCATATCTGCCAAATGGTGTCAAAAGATTGAAAGAAAATGGCTTGGTTGCAAGGCTTGGCCAATAAAACTGAGAATCTCCTGGATAAGATAGACAAAGGTGCAAATACCCTCTTTAACGAAAACGGTACTCCAGATTCTGGGACATTTACAGAAATTCCAATAAACGAAGACGTACAGACGAGACCGGAATCATCTGTGGTTGAATTCCTCCACCGGCAAGTTTCTGAAGATGGTTCAACGAGGAGCAGTTCCCTGCCAGAAGAATCTAGTTTTGAATGGTACAAAACCGAAATGGAGGTTATCCAAAGTAACTACGAAAGCAAAATGGTAGACCTTGAACAGCAGAACGATAATTTGACCAAGCAGATACTGAACTTGAAGCACAGTTTCTCGGAAATTAGCAACGAAAACGAGACGTTGAGGAACCAGTTGGAACAAGCCAAAGAATGTGTAGTGTCTGTTGAAAACGAAATGCTGGATTACAAGAAAAAGGTACAGAGGGCGTTGCATGATAAAGATAACTTTATGGTAGTAGAAGAAAACCCTAATACTGGTATAAATGAAAGTCTGCAGAAGAAGTTGGAATATTTTGAGGAACTAAACAACATACTATCGCAAAAAGTCCAAGCTGTAACAAAAAATTTCAATCATTTACAAAACGAATACAAAATACTACAAAACACAAGCGATCTGTGTTTGCAGAGCTTACAAAGTAACTTAGAAGCCGAACGAACAACACGAGCATCAGCTGAAAGCGAGAATCAGCAGAAAAATGATGAGATAAAAACTCTATCATCAGAATTGAATAATAAAATTAAATTGTACGACAAAAAGAACAGAGAATACGAAAACTTAAAGGAGATAATGAACAAATCAGAAGATAAAATCGACTTGACTCTGAGAGTACAGTCTTTAACAGAAGCTTTGATTTCAAAACAAAACACATTAGAGACAATGTCCACTGAAAAGAACGTTTTAAAACTGCAATTGGAGAAAATCAGGAATGAGCTTCACGAAGTGCTTACAGAAAGACCGAACATCGGGGGAGAATATTTGGAACTCGCGAGAAGATCTAAAAGCCACGATAGTTTGAGCGCAAGGTGTTGTCTTTATTTTAGCAGATCAAAGTTCTCTAGAATTACAGTTCTTACATATTTTATTTCTTTACATATTTGGGTGCTTATCATTTTATGTTACTATGTGCCAAAATGAATTAAATTATCCACCCTTAATATTGTTATTTAATTATGAAAACAACAGACTAAAAAGGTTTAGAAATATAGCAAAAAGTACTCCTGATGTGTCATTGTGTAAACCTCACCTTCTCATCTAATTGAGAAGTTTTGACATTGAGAAGTTTTGAAGAAAACGTTCAACAATACGTTCCTGGACGTGACTCCGGCCACAAACTATTAGAATGACAATTAAAAAATTATAACAAATAATTCTGTTAAACGAACATAATGACATTGCAACCATAGCAACATATTACACAGTTTGACAGCTCTATGCAGTAACCTGAAAGTAGAAAATTATGTGGGACTCACCCAAGACCATAGACGTGCATGGCTGACGAGAACCTCATGGATATAGTGTTAGCTGTGGACATAGTACCAACAACGGTAACGTTCACCAGTCCGACCCATTCCAACGTATCGCTGAAGAATCCCTCATAAGCAATGGCCTGCAAGAGAACCAAAATCATCGGTGAAAACACCTACCACTCCGCGTTCTACAACTATGCCTTTCTACCGTTCTTCATGGTGTACCTCTGCATACCCATAGTTAGTCTCATAAAGTACATATGCAAAGATGTCATCAAGGTATGTTTTTCTTATTATTGATTGTGTTAATTGAATTATCTTCTTTGTTTAGGTCAGCATTACAGAATCGAAAGCTGAGACGAGGATGTGCAGCTATGATAGTGATGAAGTAATAAAATTAAAGGTAGAAAATGCAGTGTTGAAAGAAGACCTTCAGAGGAGAAACTATACCAACGATATGTTGGGTGTACTTAAAAATTATGAATGCACATTACAACGATTTTTAGGAGAGCACAAGAAAGTCATAGAGCAAAGAGACGCCATGCAAGAGATGTTAAATGTATTAGGAGAAAGCTACCAGATGTTAACTGTAAAGTACGAGAAGGCAAAAGAAATCATAGATGGCTTAGAAAAGAATGAGCAGGCGTTGCGAACACACCTTTGTAAGTGGGAAGACGCCGTGCAGAAAATTGAAAAAAAGTACGAATGTTTCAAAGACTATGCTGTCGACAAAATTGATTCGGCCAATAACCAGATCATGTCGACGGATGCGGAATACAAACACCAAATTTATAAACTTAAAACAAAGGTGATTGAAGGTCAGATAAGGATAAATGATCTGCAAGCACAAATGTCCAGTGCGTCACTTAGAGGATCCAAATGTAAACTGCCGAAATATATGTTCAAACCTCTCATTACTAATATTAATTGAAATGTTGTATTATCATCAGTACTTTTATGTATGGAGCATGGTTATAGATAATGGAGTAAATAAATTAATCGTTGATTTTTGAACGTTGCATTTAATGGAAAGCATAGATAATCTTACCTGTTGTAAAAACTCCACCATCATATTTGTTCCCCATTTATCCGGCTTTAGTAAATGCATGTTTTTAAAATGTATCACCAAGTGTCCTTTCTTAGGTTTGTATACGCGGCCCTTGCTACTACTTACAACTATACAATGTTGTTTTAATTTATGTATTAAATATTGGGGTGTACTATAAGCACTGCAGTGTACTGTAGCCAAATCAATATCAGATCTTTCTCCGACTAACTGCTCTAAAATCAAACTAGTATTCTATTTATATAGTAACGAACTAAATATAGCCTTAGAAAAATGCACCTTTTTGCAGACCCATGGGGACCCACTAAAAGAAAATGTTCTTCTTCTCCTGCCATTAACCATTTTCCCATACAATTAATTGCTTGTGCTACATCTGCCGTCTTGATTAAGCTGTCATTTGCACTAGTGGCCGTTTGTTTTGTCACATAATTGTCTATATTTCCTTGTTCATTACAGCATACGTTAGTAAAGTACTTTGGAGGAATTTCATCCATTAAATCAAAAATCTGGAAATTTAAAATTTTTATATGTTACTCGAAACAAAATCAAATTAGACTAACACACCTGTTGTGCAACGACTTCTTTAGATTCTTCGTTCACTTGGCATCCTAAACCATAAATTAAATTAACTGTAAACTGCGGTTTGGTATAAGATTTTTTTATTTGCGATAAGGCAGTTCTTGCTATTGCGATTTCAGATCTGTTCATAATAATTTCACAATTATTTTGCACCCAATCAATAGCTGAAATCAATTCGATTAAAACCAAAGAAAAAATTTAATAATCAATTATACCTTTGTAAAAATAATCATTTATAAAACTTCCAAAAACCCCAGTTGTGTCAATTTTCTTCATATCACACTCAAGTACGTCTTTGACGTCATTATCTTTGCTTTCAAGGAACACAATTCCCATACGCGATATTGTGGCTGGCGATGCATTTTTTAATTCGTGAGTTTCAAAAATAAAATTTACGTTTGGGCCGAACTGTATTCTCCATCCAGATGGTAAAGATAGGAGCCTGTTGTCGTCAAGAACTGAATTTAAAGACTCCACCCATTCCGGATCAATATCACCATCGCAGATAATCCACGACCAAACGTCCAAAGGTTCAGAGGTGACTTGCAAACTATACATCGGTAAAATGCCATCAGTCCACTGTCTGGTATCAACATCTATTTGTCCAAGGAGCTGAGTTCTTGATAACGATTTAGGATTAAACGCTTTTTGTTTAAGAATTTTTCCCATTTTATTCAAAGCCTACAAAACAGTATCACCAAAAAGTATTAACCACTATTTTCGCTTACGTGAAACAATATATTTCGAACAACACTTTTTCCTGCGCATGACGGACCAACAATAGCAACTCCCATCCTCTGCTGAAGTTGCTGGTACAACTCCACACATTTCTCTAACTAGAAATGAAATAATTTCAACAAATTAAATCCGTAAGGGAAAAAGTCCATAAAAATTTACTTGTCTTGAATTCACGTGGTATCCAAGATCATTGCAGCTTGACCTCAAAACGTCCCATAAGTGCTGGTGATCGGTGATATCATAAGAAACTGTTGGAAAGACATCCCTGATCAGGGCATCAATCTTTTTGCTGTCGTTAAGTGTTAATTTCGAAATGGTATCCATACGTAAGGCTTTAACGATTACGCTAAATTCTTTTTCTTGGGTTACATTTAATTCTTGTTTCATGTATTGGCCACAGCTTGTTAAAACTGTTTTTAATGCTCTAAGCCCCCAGTCGTAGTGATGTTGCTTACTTAAAAGCTGACTAGAATACAAAAGAAAATAATTCTTGAAGAATTCTTTAAGAAGTACAACGTGATATCAGAAATATAATTCATAAATAATATTGGTTCAAGAATAGAGCCACGAGGAACCCCCCTTAGTAAGTACTACAGCGTACAAACTTCTAAACCAATTGTTGACTATTTCCATTCGATTGTTTAGGTAAGCGATAAATGAAATTGATGAAACTATTCATAAGTTTGTTTCCACTCTCAATTAAATGTAATAAGATGCGATGTCTAGCGAACCTGGTGCAAACTAGTAACTCACTTACAATTAGTAATAATTGTTTGCAGATGTCTCCACAAATAGCTAGCAGATAGCGCTCTAAAATAATTAAGTTTCGCGATTGTTTTAGTTCGCGTGGGTTATTTTTCAGAAATTACTACATCTACTGTGTATTTCATCTCATGTGTATTTTTAAAAACTGAGTGGGTGTGGATCACTCACACGACTTTCTCTCACTTAACCCCCCGATCTTGAAACGGTGCGACTTTTGGCAAATAAATATTTTTTTAAAGCTACGAATTGAAGCTACGATTCCGTTATCGATATTTAGATCTTCCAAGATACTGTTTTCAATGATCTGGACATACACTGTTACTGTGCAAGTGATACGAAATGGGCATATATTTTATACAAAATTACCTCGAGAGATTGAAAATTTCGACCAATTTCTTCGCAATAACATCGGCGTTTTTAAATCCGTCAGCGCGCAGCAATGTTCTAGCAATTTGTTCGTGGTCCGGTTGACTCATCAAAATCGGCCTAAACAACTGTTTTAAATTATCTGGAAGCTTGTTTCTGCCTCCGTAGCTACCGCCTGCAGGATTCAGCGTGACAAACACACCGCAGTGGTTGTTCAGCTGCATCTGGAAATTAAAAGTTTTAAATCAAAATTTTCATTTTTAATTTTTAGCTTCGGCATTAAATATTTTCAAGCATTTATACGCACTTCTTGTTCCAATAAGACAACACTTTTCTTCTTTTCCTTCAAAGCAGTCTGTATCGGTTGAATATACATACTAATTGTAGATAACGTAGCTTCGTCTAATCGATTAAACTCGTCAAAACAACCCCATGCTCCTGTCTTCACAAGTCCTGACAGGATTCTTCCCATTGACGATGCATCTATACCCTAAAAATGCGAAAGTAATAATTTTGTAAATGAAATTGACTTATCGTACTTCATCGCAATTGAAAACAAGAACTTGTCTTCCCAATAGCGACCCTAAAGCTTTGACGGATTCTGTTTTTCCAGTTCCTGCTGGTCCATATGGGTTTCCACCCATACCCAAGTACATTCCCTGAAAGTTTATAATTTGTAAAAACGGAGGTTTTTGTCGGTTTTTCATTACTTGAGTCAGAGTTAAGAAACATCTATCCGTCAATGGTGTCCTCACTAATTTCGGACCGTTGCCTAAGTATTCATAAGAGTATTCCATTTCAGCGTTCACCATTTTGATTGTAAGATTGCCATTGTTCGAATAGTACCTCAATTGTTTCTGCCAAGTCCAATCAGAAGTTTTTGTAACGTTCTCGTTAATTAGTTCCTCGATAACTGAAATGTGGTGAATAGTATCTAATATGGAAGCTTTTAATTTTAAATTCAAAACTTTAGATTGCACGTCTGTTTCGTGAGGTTCATTCTTGTGTGTAGATGTGTAGTAATCCAATTGAGACTAAAAGGTTATAATGAAAATATTTGCAACGAAAACCAAACGAAAACCAACCTTAAAATTAGTCAATAACCCTGGTAATGTCATATTGGATACAGCCTGTTCGCACTTTGTTGTAAACGTTATAGAGTCAGCAAGGCAGAGTATTTGAGATGGATATTTGCTAGGGTCGAGATTTTGATTGGCATTTAAGCAATCTGCAAGCAATTTTTTCAATGTTTTTTGCATTGTCGTTACCAAATTGCTCATCCACGCCTCGACGGGTTTTCCAATATCAACCACTTCGGATAAAGTTACAACTTCTCCTTCCAATGATTGGATGGCAACGATCGATCGCTCAGATGCATCAAACTGAATGCTGTGTATTCCGGCGAACAACTTCTTCAAGTGTGATTGGATGACATTGGTCTTTGTCGATTGTCCAACGATCTCTAACAGATCGTCATCGCCCAGAAATAGAAATCTTGGAAAACTATTTCTTTTCTCCTAAGAATAAAATAAGGGGAAATGACTTAACCTTACCATAAGAATAGAACTTACCGATAGAAAATTGTCTAAACTCTTCTGACATCTCCCTAATTGATCTTGCAAATTTTCCAACACCGATCGTATGTTTCCATACCTACATAAGGAACAAACTCTAGTATCTTGGTGTACAAATTTTAAAAGATTCCTAAAATCCTTGTCCAGACGCTCAAATCGTGACTTCTCATGTATTAATGTACCCATTCCAAAAATTGGTTCCAAATAAACCCATTTTCTTTGTATTTGTGATAAATTGGTTAAATAGTAATCCAAGTCAGATAGTTTGGTTTCCCAAATAGCAGCTCGCTCATAAAAACTTTGGAAGTCTGCTGAATTTTTCACAGATTGTAACAAGCTTTGGTTATCGCCAATTTTATTTAAAACCTCTTTAAAATCTTTGATTAAGTGTATTGTTTTCTTGTTTGTGTCAACGTGTTCAGTTAAAATAAAGCGAGATTGGACTTCCCACTGATCTAACTCAGCTAATGCTTGTCGGACAATAATTTCACTAGCAGCTTTTTTGCAAATTAATTGTAAATCTTTAGCTTTATCAGCAAAATTTGGTAAGTGCAAAAAATCTTTGAGGAACAATGTATCAATTGGTTTTGTTGGCATTTCCAAAATTGAATAGACTTCCATCCAATGTGTATCCATAAAGTCTTCACCACGCACCAACTTTAAAGCAGGGAATATATCATGAAAGTGTTGCGTTTCTTTTAAAAGACGAGTTGCTAAACCAGTTGATTCCATTTTCTGTAATTTTGTCTGCCACTCGAACAAAAACTCGTCAAATTTAAACATTTTCTTACGGAAAACTATCCATTCCTCATTGCTTATCTTTTCCAACTCTAAAACATAAAACCAATTATCAATTACGTACTTTTCTATCGTAATATAACTGTAAAAATCATACCAGTATGAAATTCTTCAAATAATGACCAACTGTCTTCTAGATTTTTCAGATCTAAGTCAATGGCATCTGCCAGAGAAAAATCAGGAACTTCCAAGTTAAACTTTTCATAATCTTCCCTAAAATTATTCAAAAATTATTAATTATTGATAAAAAAATATTAAATATTGAATAAAATGTTTTTATTACATTATTTTGACTTGTTGCTCAGTTAATAAATTAAACTGTGCCCTCTTCTCTTTTATATTTGTTAAATACTTATTTAAATCGCTTAATGAATCTGTGGCTATTTGTCCTGAATTCGGTCTTGGTTTCACTTGATCCCATTTCGCTTCGAATCTCTCCAGTTCTTTATGTAAATTTTCGGTTGCAATATTTAACGTGGTCTTTACAGTTTCAATCTAAGAACACACTGATTTTACTACTATTTACTTAGAAGACATTCTGGAATACTTTACCTGTTTAGATATGATATGTTTGTGATTTTCCAATAAGCCACAAAGCCTATCCCAAGCTGCTTGAAGTCTAAGCACCGAATCTATGTGTTCTCTGTTCCATGTTGCTAATGTTTTTGCTTTCATACACATTGACATATAGACTTCTTCCATCTGATAAATATTGTATCAAAATTTGTGCTTATGTAACATAAAAAGTTTACTATACCTCAGCTCTATCACGTAACATATTGGCGTGCGAGGCATCAGCTTCACCAATCTGCTCCATAGTTACTGGTTGTCTATTTAGGGTAGCAGTAGAATTATCTACATAAAGTTGAAGTTTAACAACGTCTTGAACAATAGAATCTTTCAGAGATACCCTTAAGGTGTCCCAATAGCTTCTATTATGAGACTCTAGATCTGAACGAAGTCTGGTCAGACCAATAATGAAACAACCAACACGTTCTTCAGTGCTAAAGTTAATTTTCATTAAAAACCAAACTTTTTACATAGCTTTTTGTGCATGAAATACCTTGGTAGTTTTGCAATTTCTTGTCCAAAAATTTTAGACGCCCTAAAATGCAAATCCCATTCCTGCCAAATATTTAGTTTGGTGGCATCCAACGCCTCCAACGTTAACCACGATTTCCAATGATTTGCAACCGACTGCAGCTGTTCGAATAACTGATCAGTGTTTTTATTAACTTTGTCTATTTCATATTTCGATCTCTCAATTATATTAGCGAAAAATTCCATAGTTTCTGATATACCACGGAAGGTTTTTGGAGTATCCAAAAATCTCTTAAGTTGCAAATCATATTTTTCTTTCAGCACATTTTCATCCGGCGAATAAACCAACTTGTTTTCGCGATATATTAAATCGGTGTATATCTCGGGAAGATAAAGATGAACTGTACTCAAACTTTTCAAGTACTGCATTTCTAACACTTTTCCCAGCTGCTTATCTAAGTCAAGTTTCCAATTTTGCACGGATTTAAATCCCTTATTTTGTACCTGTACCATAATTTCTCTTATAGATTTTGCAGTGTCTTTCCAACGTTGATAATGTTTAATTAAGTCAACGTTTTCCAGCTCTCTTATCTGAAAATGGCCAAGTAAATTCCAACTAAAAGTAATAGTAAATTATTACCTTTAGAATTACTTGATTATGAAAATTAGTCAACAAGTTATTCTCATTTGACAATTTTTCAACAGCTTCTTTTAATTTATCTATATACTTCTCAACTGAATTTACATCTGCCCAACATACAACTTCTTCTTCTTGCACCAATTTTGATAAATTTACTGCACTAGCCAACATCATTGGACGCTGTGACATGATCATTTTATCTCCAATAGTATTATGAAAGTTGGCTATCTAAAATGCAAGTTAGACGTGTTTGTACAAGTACAAATAAAGAGCATTTGAGTTCGTACTTGTTCCAAAACTTTTGCGTACTTCATAAACTTCCTAGCTAGTTCTGAGGTGTGTTCAATATTACTTGGGATTCTGTATCCCATAGCGCCGAGATGCCTAACTTCACCTACCAAACTGACTAAACGTGGTGAGTAATTTACTTTCATCAGCTTATTGTTAGAAAATCGCACTACAGGGTTGGTTTCTTTTAAACTAAAAAGGCTTGATGAATATAGTAAAATA
Organism: Diorygopyx duplodentatus; assembly: GCA_033557515.1. NCBI lineage: Eukaryota > Metazoa > Arthropoda > Insecta > Coleoptera > Scarabaeidae > Diorygopyx > Diorygopyx duplodentatus. The sequence continues at coordinate 14,651 of JAWQRJ010001196.1, forward strand.
TTTCTAATAACTGAAGAAATTCACCTCAGTGTTTTGTTGTTAATATCTTGAGAAATGTCACTAGCCCAATTTTCAAACAGATCATTATGCTGCTGTTTCAAATTATCTAATAGTTCTATTACAAAATGTTGTAACTCTTCGTTTTTCTGTAAATCATCGAGAATCTTTTTGGATATTTTTAATACTTCAGTAGCTTTTGCTTCGTTTTGTCTAACTGCAGATATTTCTGCTACAATTGGAGGAATATCGTATCTCACATTTATTGGAGATACCTCATTGGTGTCAGATATCGTTTTTACGTAATCTAATAAAATTCCTAACAAGTACTGCCTCTCATTTAGCAACATTTGTCTCACAACAGGTCGACAAATTAACTCGGAATACCGTCCAAATTCGTGCAAGAGCTAAATTGATAGAAACAATTTGGTTTTAGATTGTAAATAAATTCCAGAAACTCACTTGTCTGGTGTTTGCGTTTATGTGATTTAATTGTTTCTTCAGTTTTATTGCAACTCTTTGTTCAGCTGGTTGAACAATATATTCAAATTGTTTTTCTGCCTTACGCCATTCATGCTCTGTATATGGACTGTATTTTAATATTTGTAAATCTATAAACAGAAGAACTTTTAAAAATCGAAATGGATATTAATTATATGTTTAAAACCACTAACAAGCTAAAGTATAATATGCGAAAAGCAATTATATTATTTTACACCAGGGTGGATAGCAATTTTGCCACTTCACAGTACAATAATAAAAACCCAATTCAATTACTACCTTTAAATGGTTCAAACATATTGTCAGTGTTCAAATCCTGCTGTTCATTGATAGTCAAGAGTCTTGTGAGTTGCTTGTGAACTGTTCTTATATTCAGCACCTTTTGCAATCCACCAATTAAATGCATTAGGTTGGCTGGAACAAAACCCTCCCCTGTCCAAATATGTAGTGAGTAATTTGGCCAAAATATTTCAGTTAGTTGTTTGCAAGTGTTTATCCATTTATTTCCAATGTTAATACAAATGTCTAAAATATCACAGGCCACGTTATATTCCATTGCCCAGAAGTCCCTTTTGGCAACATCTTTGCCTATACAACGAATCACATCAGAAGCTATAAAAATGAAAACAAGTTCATTTCAACAAAGTTCTTCGAAAGGGGAATACAATCCGTACCAATAATGTCCATTAAATTCTCCATCCTAATTTTTGGAAAAGGAGGCTCATGCCTCCAAAGGTCATCTAAAGTATTGTGCGCACTTTCCAATACATCATCAATTTCCATAAGTGGTAAGGCATCAATAACACTGACGTAAAAAAGTACATCGAAATAAATAAACCAACTTAAGATAGGACCAAAATGAAAAACACTCCTACTCACCCAAAATCTTGTGATAGTGGAAGTAAGATATCTTTAATTTCTGTATATTGATTACGTTCATCCTTATTTTTGGCATTATTTATCGCACTGCTCCAAAATTCTACCTCATTGTCTAAACTCAAGATAACTACAATAGAAATGTGGTTGTTCATAAATTATTTCGCAAAATCTAATATGATGGAACAACATAAGAAAACTATACCATGTGTCTCAGCTAACGTGAATAAAATCAGTAATATGTCAACTTTAAAAGTAGGCATTTTTTCGAATAGGTTATCAAATGTTTGCGTCATCTGTGTAACTGCGTCAAATGTGGAAAGTTTTGCAGCTTTATGAGTTTATTCACAACAAAGTTTACTTTGAAGAAAAAAATTAATAAATTACTAGATAGTATTAAAAAAATAGAAAGAGGAAAACCACTAACTTTTTTTTTAGTTTTCAAAATAATCATATCGAGTTTTATATCACTGTAACGAAGAAAAAGCTATGTATTTTATGAGAGTGCAGAAAACTGATTTCAATCTCAAAAATAATAATTTAGATAATATGTAGAGGATAACTCGCCAAAATTCTACAAAAAAACTACAACACTGCAGAGTCGCTTTTATTTATGGAAAAGGTAGATTATTTTATAAAATAAGA
>JAWQRJ010001197.1:0-16663 GCA_033557515.1 Diorygopyx duplodentatus
GTCCCACAGAATGTTCACCTAAACATGTGGTTTCAAATGGATGGGACATCACCACATTTCGGAATTGCTGTCCGAAATTGGGTTACCGTCAATTATTTAAGATGGATTGGTCGAGGTGGTCCTGTCGCCTGGCCACCTAGATCACCCGATTTTTATTTACGGGGGGTACATGAAAGATTTAGTCTGCGCGCAAGTTTCAAAAACAAGAGAAGAATTATTGGAGCGTATTCAGCAGGCTGCCAAACAAATACGACAAAACAAGCGCCTGCATTCAACAAGGAGGTGGACATTTTGAAAATATTATTAATTGACGTTTTCTTAAATAAAATCATTTTTGATTTACTTTACGAATTCATTTTTAGTATTATCTTAAAATAATATTCATAGGCGTGTAACTTTGAAATAAATAAAAATGGATATACAAGTTTTGCGTTTTTTTTACTTGACAAGAAGTGTACTTTACGCTCCCAAAACACCTTGTATATCCAAACAATTTCGAAAAAATTAGTCAAATTTGCAACTCAAATTTTCTGACTTACTATAGCAGCAAGCTTAAATTTATATAGAAGATTTAGAACAATACCTGAGAGTGGACTGACAACAGTTAAATTTTTTGAGATGATTGATACAATATTTGATGTTTTAAATTCCTCTACAATATCAAATGCAAGCAAGTATACTAGAAGCTTTTAAAGGTGAACAATACAAACTTGATTTTTATTTAAAAGAATATTTGCAGTTGTTTAGTGATATCATAGTTGCAGATAAAAGTGGAAGTGATGTTCCTAATAGAATAAAAAAAATTAATTGTATCAAAATTACAATAAATGGGTTGATACAGTTGTAAGATTGTTGGCTTAGTGACAAATATAATTTTATTTTAACAAGGAGACTGAACCAGAAATGTCTTGAACATTTTTTTGGTTCCATCCGCCAACAAAATGGAAATTGTATCAACCCTATATTCACATGTGTTATAAAAGACGTTTGTGTGTAAAACTATTTCACTCAGGTACAGAAAATTGTGAAGGTGGTTCTGATAGTATGTTACTTCGGTTAACTGACATTCAAAATGTTTGGAAACTCCTCTGCAATTCTGTACCTGATATTGAATACAGTTATTGACTGTGATTACTGGAAAAACGACATTTATTCAACAAAAATTTCAGCGATATATTTGTGGCTACTTGTTTAAAAAGTGCTTAAATGTGCATAAATGTTTGGTATGTGAAGATTATGTCCATTATGTTGTAGAGTTGGGCGATATAAAATTGTTTTGTTATTTTAAAGTCTACAAAAGTGGACAATTGGATACCTTTGATAAATTAATGATGCCTCATGACAATTTTGTATTGTTCATTGCAACCCTTGAAAATGTCTATCAAAATAAGTTTGAAGAACTTGCTGTACACAGTAGCATTATGAAATGTTTATTAAATTTAAGTGCAGACATTTTCTATGTGCACACCTGCAAAAAAAATCCGCTAGTGAACGTACTAATAATACTTGGTTTGTCGTTTAAATGTATACATGGTTTCTTCATAAGAGGTTTTTTTCGCGATAACTTTCTTAATATCAAAGATTTGTTAAATCTGTTTGCACCACGAGAAAGCTTGTTCTCTTCCGCATCTAAGTGAGTTTTCGTCGGTCGATTTCCCAGTAATTACTGCAGAAAAACATTGCGAAGTCAACGATGTACCAGAAATTCTTCGAAATTTGCCATATTTGGATTGTTATAAAACAAAAACTAAGTACAATATTTCGAAACGACTCTCATTGCGTGAAAGCCCAATGCTAGTACTATATAAAACATACAGTTAAATTCCTTGTTTTTGTCCAATTTGATGTTTTCGGACGAAGCTACATTTACGAACACAAGTCAATTTAATAGGCATAATACACTACTTGTCTGAAGTGAATTATTTTAGGTTATTAGTAATTGCTGACGACAAAAACATTAAAACGATACCTAGAACTTAAATACCATTGCTTATAACAGATTTAGAAAGAGCAGACAATTTTCTGTGCAACCTAATTGTTAAAATATTGAAGTTGCCATTTTCCCCCACCCAATTTGCGGAATAAACTAGGAAAAAGACAAGTTGTGCACGGTGTTACAATTAGCGTAATTACATCTGATGGCGTGAAAATTCGACTGACGAAAACTGTGTTTTATATAGCACTAATATTGGGTTTTCACGTAGTGAAGGCTGTTTCGAAATATTGTACTTAGTTTTTGCTTTACATCAATCCAAATATGGTCAATTTATTTACGACGACATTTTAAATGGGACAAGATATTTGGAAATCCTAGAGAACCGTGGTAGCAGAGTTTTTAGAGATATTAACTACAATCGTGCTGGTATCAATTAAATAGAGCCCCGGCGCACTGCACGGCTCATGTGATTCATGAATTGATAATTGACTTCGAAGGCAGATGGTTTCGAAGATTGGGTCCATGGAACTGGCCTGCAAGATCGCCAGACCTCACTCCGATGAATTTTTGTGTATGGGGTCACATCAAAACTACTATGTGATTCTACCTCAGTGAACTCCCGAGAAGAATTGGAAAATCGAGTTCAAGGAGCTATTATTGAATTAGATTCAATTCAAACTCAAAATGCAGATGAGTACAATCAAGAATTCTGATTTGTTTAGAAAGAAATGGAGCACGATTTGAATATTTTCTTTAGTAATTTATGTCTTAGATTACCATAAAAATAAGCTAAAACATGCATTACTTTTTCGCCCTAAATACGGAATCAACCAACCTAAGTTACATAAACTAATAGATAGGCAACTCAATTTACAACAAATGAATGTATTGTGAAAGGATTGCTTTTGCAGCAAGCAATTGGGGTCATTTCATTTAAATTAACGAAGCTGTTGCCAACTTCCGATATAACTAATTGAAAATATTTTTTAAATTCAGTAAGTTTTTAATAATTTGTGTGTAAATTCAGATAGGGAGTCTGCGGAAGGAAGGATGTCGTAACAATAGAAATAATATGCATAGAAATTAATTTATTTCTTTCCTCTCGTGCTTGCTTACAATGAATCTGTGATTAAATTGAATATTGTGAAGAGTTTAGCAGAGAAGCCGCTGAGAAAATAACAATAAGTGAGAATATTTCTTATCTCATCTTGGAAGTCTTCTATGTTATGTTTAACCTAGTCTGTTATGTTTAACCTTGATTTACACAGAATCTCTAGAAATTTGCAAGTATCAGCACCTCCTTAAAAGAAAATAATTAATCTAATTTTTGGACCCACTAGGTTTTGCAATGAAAAGATAGTAGTCTTTAATAGAAATTATGTTTATTAGTGGTGCTCAGTCATCATGCAATACCGATGGAGACAATAAAAACTGATTGTTGTATTGACTCCACTGAGCGTTCCATTGGCTGATGGCCATCATTTTGTCTTCAGTATCCAAACGACTATAAACGAACGAATTCATGGCGATTTTCCGAAAGAAGCTAATGTCTTCCGGCGTTTTTGTCATATATAGAAAAACGAGGTACCAATCGTGACTCAATGGTTTGATGTGCCAAAAGCCTGGATACTCGCTGCATATCAATATTCGGTAACCTGCTGCGATGTAGTTGGAAATTGCATGTCGCAGGTGTTCTTTATATAGCTGAAAATACACTGAGGTGGGGCACACCTCGATCACCATTGTGCGATTATTTTTAGTGTCGAACCTGCTACGCTTTAGCAACTGATCATTCACTATCTCTCTCTCGCTAACAGAAACAATTCGCGATGGGGGATGATCGATTTCCTTGAAATCTTCCGCGTTAAGTCTCTTGGCGTGATGATAATACACCTCAACAGTTTTTGGCACCAACAACAAGAATCTTATATGGACTTTCATGAAAAATTCAATGCCAACTAACAGGTCCGGATATTCGGCTGCGACTTTTCGCACTAAGTCTATACTACCTTTAGGATTATTGTACAAATTAGTTCCGTATGGTGAGAATACCACTTTAGCCCCTATAAACGTGGGTGTAGATTGCGTGAAGTTATCAATCGTTTCTTTGTAGATCTTCATTACTTCCAAAGGACTATACTCCAGATTCGCGTCGCTATCGTAAAACATCAACGAAGAACGGAACTCTACGTACGATATTCCGTCCTGCGACTGTTCAAAGAGCATTCGCGATATAAACTTCCTCAGGAGCGACTTTTTCGATACCAAAGATTCCACGGCTTTATATTTCGCAAGAATTATTGATTCGCTGGGGTTCTGCGCTTCTTTGTCGGTAATCATCAACTGTTTTGTTAAAAAGTCATCGACGCCGGAATGCGTGCGTCTTAATGTATCCACTAGCCCGCATTGATATCCGTATCTCTTCCTGTAGGAAAATCTAAATATGCCGAACTCGTTTGTGCACACCATCAACTTTGGCTCCCAGGTTAAGTTAAACACGTATTCGTAGCTGACCAGCCCATACTGATAACCTTGCAAGTTCGCCCCTTTCGGCATTTTACTGATCATTTTGAGCAACGGTGATTGCTCGACCACCTCTCGAAAGTCATGGTAGCTTTTTATGGTCGATTTTTCAAGTCTGAGCACTTCATTTTTAGCACTGGCGATAAGTTGCTCGCTTGCCGAATGTTCTGCTTCTTTGTCCGCGTCTTGTCCGGTTGAAATCAATTCAATTAAGACGATAATTACAAGAAAGATTCGATAAATTCTTCGCATCATTCATGTTATCTTGATATCTTTATTTCCTGAAAAAAAGGAAGGTACCGTTAATTGTTAAAAAAGTACGATACTGCTATTTGTAAGTACGTTGACACAAACTTTACAAAAAGTTATACAATATGTTTCACTCATTCAGCTAGTCTTTATGATAAAGTTGACGCCATTTTTTCCGGATAAGGTATTTTCAAACAAAAACACGTTCTTTTTTTAAATTCCTCCACAGAATTTCGTAAACGCTCTTAAGTTTTCTACAATTAAGCTTTTAAAAATTTAATCCTTAGCTACATAGGTTTCTGATAAATTTCACTTTAACAGATTTGCAAGATGGTCGCCGCTGTGTTTAATCTTGGTTGTTTCAATGTAATCCTCTGTTATGATATCTCCTAGTTGTAAACCTCACCTCCCTATATTAAAAACTCAATTTTTTTGCCTGTCGAAGAAACAATAAAGTTTCGAAATATTGCAAGAGAAAAAAGAGTTTTCCTGAATTCTCCTGACCAACTACACACGACTTTCTCTTACCTAGTTTAAATATTGAGGATGCTATCCTTCTTATAAATTTATGAAAGACATGTGATATGGGACAATTGTTTAACAATGAAGCCTTGCTAAAAATCGATCGATTCACGTATTGTTTAAAATTTTAATCGGTTACTAATTGTAATACAATAAAATTAGGTTAAGTTAATGTAAGCATTACTGCCCTGCATTAAACAAATGCAAATAAACTTGTATAGTGTCTAGAAGAAATAGGACATCTGTGTATATTAAAATAGTCTGTGCTCGTACTACCCAGTGATACGAGGTCTGTAATTGTCAGTTGTTGAGCGTGTAGTATTATATGTGTGATATGCAACCAAGTACAATGGATTGCAACACCTGGTTACACAATAACTAGGCGTATAAACTTGCACACATACAGCAACATCTATAGTGATCGATTTATTTAGCGGGGTTTATTTATAAACATGTTTTTTGCGAAAAACCTTACAGAATAACAAAATTTGTAAAAACTGTCTTCATGTGGTTAATTGGTGGTAAGTAGTTTTATAAAACTATTATGTGTCTCTTATTTCTTTCCAGTTGTTCAGCTTGAATAAAGAAAAATCCAAAGAAAAATAATATAAGGAATAATCTAAACAATTTCGGTAATTATTAGGGCCTTGAATTAGTTAGTAGTCTTAGATATTCGAAAGAGTATCTAAGACAACTATCAAAGGAAAACATTGTGTGTTGCTTCAAGGTTTTCAAAGAAATCAGCTGAGAATTCCAACAAGTTGCCTCGAGAACTAAAGGAGTTTGCAGGGATGGTTCAAAATCGTGGAAAAGTATGGTGAATTTCGTAGTAAAGGTTTGAAGTGGGTAGAAGAACTTATGGGTACAAATGGAAACTAAGTTTGGTTAACGAGAAATGAAGATAAACGAACAGACATTTCACGAGTTATCAAAAAATATTCTAGGAATTAACTTTCTCCTAGTATTAAATACAGAAAAATATCCAAACAGAGAAACTGTGTGTAAAAATTATGCGTATTTAAATTGAGTTTGGTTTTACGTAATGGTAGAAAACCACTAATAAGCTCTAGCAATTCGAGGAATTGCTTTAAATTGTATATCAGATTTATCAAAAATAAATCTTAATAAAAACGCTCTGGTACATGGAGACTTCTATTATTTCTAATTTGTATTCCCCATTAATCAAGTTGATTTTGGCAGCTAACCTAAAAAAACAAAAGCAGTCCGTCAGATTCGTATAAAAACCGATTTTCGCCCGAGACATGAACAATGCCAAGATGGAAACGAAAATCCACACTATCGACAACGAGATCAGTACGGTGGTTCGCGGTCAGACGACAGTCAGTTCCGACGACCGTCAGGCCCTGGACGAGGCCCAAAAGGTAATTAAACAGCTCGCGCAGGCGTGTTTGGTCGTTTCGATTTTGGAGCCGAGGGTTAAAAGAGAGTTGTTAAAGGGATCTGTTAACTTGTAACTGCAGGAGTACAGTCATTTGTTTCAAGAAACGAAAGATACGTCTTGGGTGGATAAAATTGACAAACGGTACGCGTGGCTTAAACGTCATCTGTTAGAATTCGAAGGGAAACTTGCGAATATGTTCCTGCAAAACTGGGAGGTCTCCGAGAGAATTGCTGTGCAATTTTGCCAGGATGCTCGGGAAGAACTAACCATAATAACGAACAAATGAAAGCATGAAATCGACGTAAAGCTGCTTTTGAAAGAGGGGAAGGCTGTCCGGTTTACGAAAGATGAACAGATGAAGATTTGTTGTATCCTGACGACCGCCGAATGCTGCCAAGGGACTACGCAGCAGTTGGGCAATAAGTTAAGAGAGAAAATCGATCCTTCGTTGTCGGATCAGGTGGATTCGTCACAAGAACAGGACCATTTTTGCAGGTAATTTTTTTTTTATGGGGAAATCCAAATTGTACCATCACGTCTCTCCCTAGCATAACTTCGAAACAACCAAAGCTACACGAATTTATTTACCACCGAAGTAAACCTAATAGAACAAGCTTTCCAATTCCATACTAATAACAATACTTTTCGCGGAGATAACTAAATATAATTCAAAAGATGGTTGGAAAATTGCAATTCTAAAATTCTTATAGCGCACTTAAAATTGTACCTTCACATCTCTCCCTAGCATAACTTCGAAAGAACTTAGGTTATAAAAATTTATTTAACACCGAAACAAAGCTAAAAGTACTAACTTTCTAACGATTCATAACACTTTTCATGGAAATAACTAAAATTACCCCAAAAGTTGGCTGGAGATTTGTAATTTTAAAATACTTATTTATCACCTAAAATTGTACCGTCTTATCTCTACGTGCTATAACTTTAAAACAACGTAAGCTATATAAATTTACTTAACACAAAAACGAATATAAAAGGACACGTTTTCCAACGATGTATGATACGTTTCAGGGAAATAACTAAAAGTTTTGTTTTTAAATTGTGGGTCTCAAAACTGTAATATCGCATCTCTCCCTGGCACAACTTCCAAACTACTTTAACTATATGAATCTATCTATAATTATAAACAGCAGAAAAAATTCATTTGTGTGAGAGAAAATAAATTTGGAAACTAACATATCGGTAACAACAGTCTTCACATTTTCATCCTCCGGTACACCAACCACAGCTATATTGTTCGAGGTCATCAATCTTGAGATTGCAGTTTTTTTCAGGCACTGCTTTACCAATTTTAAACTTACTACCTCGGACTCAAATTCTTTAACTTTCCTGTGATATTCGTTAAATACCTTTTCCAACTGCTTCTGTACTATTTCAGTGATGCTGGTTGCAATAATTGCAACGGAATCACACTTCTTGAATGCCTATATAATTAAATCCTCTAATTCAGCCGTCTGGGAACGTGATAGAACCATTCTTCTTGTATATATAACATATTGAATTTACAGGCTGCTCCAAAAAGAATCATCTGCTTTTAAAAAATCATAATTATTCAGCGTTTAATCCAATTTGATCGAATGATGTATAGATAGAAAGAGAGAAATCTAGATTTTCATGCAGTTGCCAACAGGTAGCGCTAAAGCTCTTCCTTCGCAACACAACATACATTTAGCTAAAGTCGCACCGTTTAGGAAGTATTTAACATTTTTTACAAAGAATGAGATTTGCTTAACATAGAAATCGGTAATTTATAGCCCTCTTATAGTTCATTTCAGCAAAACAAGTATTTTCTTACAAAGCGTAATTATTGTTACGCTTTGTCTAATTCAGCTGCCTATTACGGGAATTCGTTATACCCAGGGCTAGGTGGCTGTTCCTCAATTTGTATACTGCGATAGTTATATCTCTGTTAAAAAAATTATCCTTGTCGAAAGTTGAGATGATTTGTTGGGTATAATCCCCACTGAACGTAAATACGTTCATAATACGTAAATACTCTAGTTTAATATCGTTTTAAAGTTTCATTATTGATTTTTAAAAGTTAGAATAAAAGTAATGTTATTTTTGTGTTATTATTAATTTATATTGAAATTATATCCAGTTCTAACAGTTCTCTTTTTTCAAAAATTCGCATCTAAACTATTGTAACTTCATACCGGATTGATAAAAATGAAAATGTGATTTGTTGTTGGACTGTAAATTGTGATACTTGAAAGGACTCTGCAATTTGATTTTAGTAACGTGACACTTACTAAAATCAACGGCTATCCTCTGTGCAATTTGAAATTTCAAAGCTGATAGCGCCCACAGCTCCATCTAGGAAGGTACTGTTACTGCTAACGTTTTTGTTTGATGTTTCTATCTTGCCTGGTTCAAAAGTTTATTCATGGACAGAGAAAAATATTAATTAATGATAAATTTCATTCCACTTAAAACGTGCTAAATAAGATTCAGAAAAAGTGAAGTGCAGAGGCATGCTAAAAAATGAAAAGACAAATTAAATTCAAATAAAATAACTAAATTAAATATAATCAAATTAAAATTAAAACAACTCTGGGTGTTTCTAAACGTGCTTTCAGTTTATGGGGTAGAAAAGAAAACAGTCGCAACTGGACATGCCAATGTTGATAACATTGAGCCCTTCAAAGTTGTATAATTTTTATGTAAATTGCCCTTTTTTGTATACCAATAATTTCCAGATTTTTTTTCATTTTTATTTTGCCCATTTTCCTTAGTTTTTGTATTTTATTTAATAGATTTCACTCACTAATTGTAAAACGAAAAATTTTAAGCGTACACAAATGAACGACGCTGTTTAAAATGTTATATGTTTTGGCTTCAAAAATGTTAGTTAAATGGAAATCCACAATGTAGATAAGTAAATTCCCATCGCAAAATAAAAACTTATAACGTCTGTCTAGCTATCCCAACCCACCAACATTATAAAAATTTAATAAATAGAAATCGAAAGTGCTTACATGTGAGTACATTAAACATTAATTAACAATTCGAAAGAAATCGCATCAAAGTTACGACATGACATAGATCTGGTCGATCTAGAGTTTTCAGTTTCTTCTAAAATGTTTGTTATGAAAAGTCTCATTAAAATTCTAAATTCCGTCAAAAGGGAAGCGTTACAAAGTCGGACTTTAGAACAATTTGTGTATACATGTTTTCTTAAATATGAACCTTTCTTCCACCCTAACAAGTCATCTTATTTCTGTGAATCATACAGAAGTAAGCTTCTTAGGCTAGCTTCAAATAAATCATAAAAATAGTTTTTTGGATCACTTTTGAGCATTTGAAAATCGGAAATTTTTGACGTTTAATGTGACCGAAACAATCGAAAACAAGATATATCAAAATCTTACCATAAATTTTTTTGGGCCGAATGCATTACTTTCTCTTTATACAAATACCTTTATGGTAAGAGAAAGTAAAAAGCAACTCGCAACTGTATGTCAAGGTGACGGGAGTTGAACAATAAAGTTAACCTGCGGATCCATTAAAGTCCCTAGATTTATAAAGAAGTACCGCGATTGCTCATTTTATGTCTGCGTCAATTCAAAATCGAAGAAATTTGCAACTTAAATAAAGTTTGATAGAGAATACAAAAAGACAGTATTTGGGAAACTCAGCAAAGATCTGCCGACCAGGTGTGTAACAATAATACAAGTATTAAATAAATACTTTTTATTAGCAAAAAGACTTCAAAAGTATGGGGATCAAAACTATGTTTAACATTGAATACGCAGAATCAGTGTTACTAATATAAAATGATAAAATTTGCAGGTGCTTGATTACCTCGAGACAAAAATTGCACTTAAAATAAAGTTTGATTGATTTTTTCTAATCTAGAAATGATTTTTCGTATCGTTACATATTAAAAAACGATTGGTTTTGTCAGTTGCTTCGCATGTCTACATGTGTATAATTTTTTATACATGTATGTAATTTATTATTAATTTTAGTATTAAACAGATATTTCATTTTATGTAGGTGTCTCACTCTTATATAAATAAGTTATATTACTCTTTATAAATAACAAAAGAAAACAATTTTCAAGCAAGTGTTAGGTAGTTTTAGATTAATGTATGTAGTGAGTGAAAAGGTAACAAGAAAAAAGTCTAAAATTTAAAATTTAATTACCATATCTAAAGGGAAGTTAAAGTGTCGCTAAATTAAGTATAAATGGACAAAAAGTAGTCAATTTTTAAACATCTTAAATGTTTAAAAATTGACTGGTAAGTTTATAAAAAGGCATTTGAAAGGGTAGGAAGCTGTTGTTTAGTGTTAAACAAAAGTTCATCTAATCATATGAGTGCATTGATATCATGGTATGAGTACAATGATATGAGTACAATATTATATATAATATTTCATGTACTTGATGTACCTCAAGAACAAAAGGAAAGCTTCCATTAAACATTGTTTTCTTCATATTCTTTGCATGTGTTCTTTTCAGAAAGACCTTTATAAAAATTGTTAATAGAAATTGAATCAAAGAATCGCTAGCGAAATAATGAATTGTACTTAGCAAACCCAGCAAAGCTCGGTGAACCAGGAATTTAATCTGTTAGAAATAAAACAATTAAAAGAAAAATATTAGAGAATACCTATAATATACAAAAACTAAGCCGAACACTGAAATTTAGAGCGGAGGTCGGAGCCCGCTAATGCTATTTGGTGCGAATGTAACACTTAATTATAGAATGACACTTACAAATAGCATTAGCGGATTTATAAAAAAACTTGCCAATCGACTTCATCCAAGCCAAGTATAATGCGATAAATTTTGAGCACGGTTTTGAAGACATGCAAGTCACTTTGCACAATTTAAAACAACAAGGCTGCAACTATTTCCCCCAAAGAAATTGAAAACAAATAAGACAGCTACAGATGGGTACTAAATCCTTTTTTAGATGATACATTTCAACATGCTGACATTGCAACAACCATGAAAGAAACATTTATTGAAGTTAGCAAGTGTTTGGTTCCATTTTTAATATCCTATACTATTAAACGCGCTAATCTTGTATGTGTGTATGTGTGCGTGTATGTATGTATTTGTCTATGACCGGTATTCAAAAGAAAAATCGCCTCCAACTTGAAAATAATACCATTTTGACTATGTGTCGAATACAGAGTCCAAAATTTAGAAAAAAATTGGCACATTCGTCGCATTATTTTTTTTTTGCTTTATAATTTGATTTTATGTTATTTAAAGCTATTAATGTTCTTGTGTATGTTCCGCAAGGTGAAAGAATAGTCATGTTTATGTCCTTGAATTTATACACTCTATGTGAGTAGTTAAGTTAAAGTTAAGGAACTATTTTTGTTTGATACGGTTTTATTTGCGTTGTGAAAAACTAAAATAAATGTTTTAATAAGAAGTTTTTGACTTATTTGGATATCACGAGCTCACAAAAAGTATTAAGAAAAGTTAAATTAATTCTGAACTGCAGTTAAATTAACTTCACATTTAACTTCGCAATTAACGAAAATTAAATTGTATAGGTGATGGCTACGAATTGACAACAATTGTTAGAAGAAGAAGTAATGTACGTTTCTTGAGTGTGAACGTGAAAATGTAACAATAAAATAGTTAATTACAAAAATTAAAGCTTTAATATTGTTTTTTGAAATATTTTCTCCTTAAGATAATTAATATTAGCTAAAATGACGAGGAGATTATTATTAGCAAGCCAAGCAAAACCGTCTTATGCAAAGCGTATTCTGGATGCAAATGTTTTAATTCTAAACAGTTACATAATTCTAAATACTGGATGTTACAGTACAATTATCGTGTTTATTCTAGTAATTAATGTAAAGTAATAATTACGACTAAAATGAAAGCAGCAGAAAACTTACAGTAATTTCCGTATTGGGTACTTATTCATATCGAATTGATTTTTGGAATGCTAAACAATTGTGTGGTTGTTCCAAAATCATTAAACCCGTTGTGTGGGCGATACGTTTACGATACGGTATATGCGTAACAATAATGTACTTACCTACCTCAGCAGTGTTAGTACAAAGCTAAGTGTTTATACTGCTTTTATTGTCAAAAATCAAGAGAAGAATTGTACTAATATGGCTGACAACAGATCAAGAATTGGAAACAGAAACGTTATAATGCAACGAAGTTCGTGAAGAATGAGGAATACACAACCATCTTAAAAATATCTGGCAGAATAAACAAAATAATAAATGGTGGGCTGGAAAATGCCAAACGATGAAAAATGGCGCCCTGTATAATGTATCCATGAGTAGAACGACATATATATATTATATTTATTTTTAGTAGGTAATTCATGTTTTTTTGCAGACCAATATCTTTATTGTCTAAATCCAATGTAAACGATAGTAATGTTTCCAGTGATGATGATAATTGGCCATATTTTTGGAATGGCAAGTGATACAGTACCTTAATATTATTTTGAAGATATTGTTTCGTACGGTAAAGTTGTTTAATGAAAAGTGATAAATCGATTTAAAAAACACAAATGAAAAAAAGAGCACATTTTCTAGGAAAAAGAAGGTCAATATATACTCAAATCGTGCCCATGTACGTCGCCGTAACAGTGAAATTTTGTTAATGAAAGTGTGCAATGCATACTGCAGGTGCCTTGCAGGATCAGTTAGTGATAGTGCCCTTTTCAGGACCACAATTCTCGTTGAATGTCGTCAGCATTCAGGTTATGTCTGGAGACCGAGAAGGCCATCGAACCTAACCTCTTTGTCAATGAGAATTATTTCAATGCTAATTGTGCCTTGGACCGTTGAGCATGAATGTGCTTGATCAAGTCAAGATCACAAATTCTGTGAATTGCACTCTGTGGCTTAAGCTTTTACACCACATACTGTTTTTATCGTTTTTGCATCTTCCCAGAAACCAAACTATCTGAATTTCCAAACTTAAAATTCTACGATACGACTCTACCAAGAAAAATCCCAAAACCTACGCATTGATTTTAGATAAGGGGAAGGTTCCTACCGCAACGTTCCCACTGATTATACAAAATGCTTCTTGTTTAATAATGACTCTCTAATTATTACATTTGGTCCTATTATCATGTTCATGGCATACATTATTTGTATATATGATGCAATTTCAACAGTCTTTAATACCACTAAATACTCGTTTTGGTGCAAATGACCAAATGAGATTGTTGGGGCTTTCGTTGTTGTTTCGAGTAGCATCGCCTAAAGAACGCTCTAACAAATATTTCGCTGCTCAAGTTTTCATATGTGGGGTGGATGGCGTTCAACACAGCATCAGATATAGCGGCTTTATGTTTATACTCGTCCTATTTACCTAGCTTTTTTGCTTGCTGTCAAGTGCACTATTTGTCTAGTCGGATGGGACAGTTATCGTGCTGTGAATTTTTGGTGGTTGAGGATTTATGGTGCAATGTAGTGCAGATCGCTGTTTTTATATCCTCAACATAAGTTTTCTTCCTTCTAACGGCTAATCCGTAGTAAACACTTAATTCATTAATTAAATTTGTTGTCAGTTTACCTTTCCCATCGAGTCATGGTACGTTTTTCTTTACATTACGCAGAGTGGGGCCATTACATTCGTTTCTGGACATGCGCAATACATTCTTTTTTTAAATTGTTATGTAACGGGTCCGGTTAGCGAAAGTTAATTTAGATTAATTATTATCAAATCTTCCTACCTTTATCATTTTTATAACTGGCCCGCAAGTTCGAAGGAGGTGGCGGTTCTTGCACGCAGGCGAGAACAGGAAATAGTAAAAATAAACACAAGGATTTTAAACAGTAATAAATCTATTGACCAGAAATAACAAAGAAAACTTAAATCTTAACAGGTGATTAATACAAGTAAATAAAAATATATAACCTGAATTTAAACCAGCAAATTTCTTGGAGACTCAACAAAACAAGGTTAAACACAACAATTACTCACAAATTAAGTCAACAACTATTTGTTACTTACGGTTACTTTCTCAGCTGGGAGATTGTTTGTCTAAGGTAACCCAGACAGTAGCTAAGCACTTTGCAGCACCCAATTTAATCACAGATTCACTGTAAGTAAAAAAAAACAGAGGAAAGAAAACTTAATTTTCGCTTTTAAGCTCAAATCAAGAGTGACGAGAATTTTGAATTTTACTCTCCAAGAAATTTTGGGCGAAGGGCGTTCCTTGTTTATTTTAAAAAATACTATTTTATCAAAACCATCTATTTAACCACTATTTAACCAAACTTTCGTCATTGGCGCAACGTCAGGAGAGATTTTTTTGGGGGGCAAAAAATAATGGTGGACATAATAAACCATTTTATATTTACGAAATTTGCATTGCTGAAGCTATGAAATATTATAAAAGTTACTTGCCAATTTAAAACTAATTTTATTTTGTCTATTTAAAAATATTATTTAAAGACCAAATCAGATTACGTTCTTAGTTTTAAGCTTCTCAACTCATTTTATGTCTTCATCGAACTTTTTATTTAAGTGAAAAAGCTTAAAGTTAATAAGCTTGTATTAAATTGAGAAATAGCAAAAAAATGTCTGAAACCCAATACAAATTATACGTAATGTTGAAAGTGCTGACCTTGATGTTCTAAACACAAATTTTTCTTTTGTATGTACAATCACTAAATATAATTATGTACTGCAGTAGCCCATTTTGCCAATATTTAAGATTAACTCATTAACCCATTACCAGTAGTAATGGGTTGCGCCTTGTTGAATACTGCACATGCACGAACTGATTGTAGCAAACACATTTTACGAACATAAGAAGATACATATGTACACGAGTCACGGACATGAAGGTACGGAGAAATCCATTGTAGATTATACAGTAGTGGAGCGGAGGAATCGATGGATGGTGAAAGATGTTAGCGCGAGAAGACGGCCAGAAATATACAGCGACCACTACCTTGTGGAAGCAAAAATAGAAATGGAGATGGATGGAATGGAGTGTCAGAGGGTGAATAGAAGAGACATTGCATACGAAACGATCAAAACCTGCAAGCTGAAGGAAGAAGCCGTGGCGAGGAGGTTTGAAGAGGCAGTGGTGGAAGGAGTAAAGAGGAGAAAAGGAAATGACGATGCTATGGATGTAGAACAAAAGTGGCAGTAAAGCTCTAATTGTAGAAGTAGTCAAGGAGATTTGCGGAACAGTGAAGAAAAACGGCAATAGGAAGCAAAATGCCTGGTGGAGCCAAGAGATTAAGGACGCAATCAAACGGAAGAAAAAGGCGTGGTCGACGTACCTGAGGATAAAACACGGAAAGGGTATGAGACGTACAAGTTAGAGAGAGGAAGAGTGAAAGACACGGTGGCGAAGGCAAAACAAAAGAGCGGGGGAGACTTTGGAGAGGAGATGGAGCGTAAGAGTAAGGAAAGCCAAAAGCTATTCTACAACGCACTAAAGACACTGAAGGCAGAGAAAACGCAACAACTGGGGCTAAAGGACAAGAAAGGAGCACTGCTCACGGATGAGAGAGATGTTATAGGCAGATGGAGAGAGTATTTCGGGGAATTACTGGAGAATAAGCAGGAGGGAGAGAAGGGATTGGAACCGATGGAGGAAGTGACAGAGGGGGACGGGGATGTGGATATTATAGTAAGAGGCCAGTGAAGCGAGGTTTGTGCGCGCGCGGCTGCCCTACTACGCGTGGTTTTCCACTTCCACGGCGCTCGACGAAGACAACCAGGACCACCAGGAACCAGGAAGGACCCAGAAGAGCAACCGGACCAATCAGGACCAACCCCGGAGAACGTTGACAAGGTGAGAATGCTGGTGCGCTCCGATAAATTAGTTTAACCTACCCCGCCCTTATTTCCATCCTATTACTTTATCCATCCTTTTCTCAATCTGCCTTGTGTATCCGTCCGGGCAGATTGAATCCATCCTTTTCTCAGGCTGTCTTGTGTACCTGTCCGGACAGTCTGTCTCCATCCTTTTCTCAATCTGCCTTGTGTACCCGTCCGGGCAGATTGAATCCATCCTTTTCTCAGGCTGCCTTGTGTACCTGTC